>CAXAKS010000506.1:0-25000 GCA_963969495.1 Ceratothoa steindachneri
CACACCAATAGAAAATAGCTTCAACCGATTTAGCGAAGGTGATTTTTTAATTCTAAATAATGAAGTTTTTCTAATTGACACTTTATGTTTGTACTTTTTACAGACCTTATGTTGACACTTCCCAATATCCAAATTTGCAATATATTTCGTCCAGTTCATCTCAATATTAGAAGCTGATTTTATATTCAAATATGCTTCGATCCATGTTTGCCTTAAGGTTGCTCAGTTTGGGATACTTTATAATAAAGAAAGACCTCAAAGAACATTATGACAAAGTTTTTCTGACGGGTGGGTCATTCAGTATTAAGGGTGCTTATTTGAGTTTGCCTGAAATATTAGAACTTGTCTTTTTATTCGTAATGGAAATACTCATGAATACAGCAATGACTCTAACTGGCAGTCTACTTTTATAACAGTGAAATATCAAAAAATATTATGTGGATCCAGTCATAAAAACACTCTTTCAGGCAATTGAACGATCATGGTTAGATGCCAAAACAACAATTTTAAAGTCAATGAGAGTCGTTAGCAGTGAGCTTTTCCAAACACACTTTAATCACTTTTACTGGAAACTACTGAGAAAAGATGCAGCAGATTTCATTGTGGCATTCGAAAATGATATAAGAAGTTTGTATTGGTAATTGAAAGATTCAAATTAAATTGTTTCTAACAGTTATGTAGCAAAATCAAATTTAAAATGTCCTGGTAGATATCAGGTTAGAGTGGAAATATCTTGTAGACCGCACACTAAAGTAGCAGAGCCCTAAATCTACAGTTTTAACTACAGGGATCCATTTTTATTCTTTCGAATAATAGCGGTCCTTGGCTCATACATATAAGACTGCTATTCTTCAAAATATCCATAAATATTGTAGTTGTTGGCTGTGGTGATTATATTGTTCACAACTATCTTCAAACTGCTGTTAACGAACTATCCATTGAAATAGAAGCTCCCGTGTTGAAAATTTAAAAATTCTTACCATATTTATACTATGTGTGTTACTCAGCTAAAGAATTCTGTGCATTTGTAAATCATAAGTACAAGAGGGTTCTATAACATAAGAATACCAGATTTCTTTTCACTACTTCCAGCTACAGAAAGAATCTTACAAATTTCTGAAGGACTGAAGTCTTGCTTTTCCTCTCAAGACCACTGTCACATAATGATCAAAAATAATTGACGAAGAGTGTCGGGAAATGTATTTTTGGTTCATACATGAACAGATAAATCTTGTCAATGGAGAAAACAAAAGCAAGTGCCTGTGACATTCTTAAAGATTTACAAAGATCGGACTGTGGGAGAATAGCTTTAGTTGAGCCGAAACCTTAATTTAGATGAATAATAGACATTGCCTGACCTGAAATAGAAACATCTGCTCCTAAAATTAATGTAACAATCGGAAGTAATAAATTTAGGAGACATTTTTGATAAAGTTATGGTTGTGAAGGAATTTTGGTCTTCAAAGTGTGAATTTTGCAAACTGAAATCTTCGCTTGACAAAAAAATTGGGTTCAAATATTAAATCGTTTAATGGACCAAAGTATTTCTCTTTCCAAGATCAGTCGTAGTGTAGAGTACAGATTATGTCTCCCAGGTACAACGACTCCATTTGAGCGGGTCTTTACCATAATCAAAATTGTGTGGTCGCAAGAATGAGGCCGCATGGCTGAATCACGAACTGACTTGCGCTGAATCAAAGAAATACGAGTGCTTTCAAAACTATGACTAGCATTTTTTTACACTAAGTTTAAGAAATCTTTTAGCAAAATATATCGATTTTGTATTAGTATTCATCGTGAAAGACAAGCTAAAAATATGTATTTAGATCTTGCCCCAGTTTCGTTCGAAATAAATATATATATATATATATATATATATATATATATATATATATATATATATATATATATATATATATATATATATATATATATATATATATATATACGTATATATATATATGCAGGTTCTATTGAAGTTCACAGCTGTGGCAGCGTTATTAATTTTAACTTGTATTTTCTTAATATTTCTTACATGTCTTTTAACGGTGTCTTCGAGGCGGGAAAAACATCCGCGAATGACATTCTTTATTCCTAGACATCTTTCGACCATGTTCGGGTCATGTTCAGGGAATGAACAGAAATGAAATTATTCAAAAATTGCTACATTATGTATTATATTTCTAAGCAAACATATTTAAAACAAAAATTGGCCTCGAAGACCCCGTTAAAAAACTTGTACGAAATATTAAGAAGATACAAGTTAAAATAAATAACGCTGCCACAGCTATGGACTTCAATAGAACCTGAATAAAACATAGCATTTTACCTAATTTAATATATATATATATGTTCCTTTTAATGCTTGAATAAATAAACAGAAAATACGGTGACAATCACAACTTGCCTTAAATGCCAACCCAAAGCAAGTTGAAGAGATTGAGCTAAATCAGCTAATGAATCAATTTTACTTTCAAGTTGGAATTTATGGAAACAATACCTAAACCATGAATGCTCATTTAACAGTGTCATTATTGAAATAAACTAAATTACTTATCACATAAACTTTTCTATTAAGTAATAAAATAAGAATGATAGAAGATAATTTCCTAAAGCGAATACATACGTACGAATCGTTGGATGAAAAGGTGAAGAGATGTTTAATAAAGTTCTTTATTTAAAAGAAGATTTTTTTTAATTTAAAGAGCTTATCTGGCGACTGCCTACTTAGGCATTAGTCGTCGTATTAAAAACTGCCTAGAAGTAGGCTACTTTTAAATTTAATGCAATAACACACAAAAAAAAACCTAACCCAAACAACAATAGAAACTAAAAAAAATTGGAAAAGGAAACGAGTAGTAAGCAAGCTCCTGCGTCAGGGGGAGGTCCCCCCGGCGCAGGAGCGTGCAACCTATAAGGGCAAAAAAACAACAAAACAAACCAAAACTCTGGTTAAATAATAGGGATAAGGCTGGCCTTCCCCTCAAAGTCAACAAATCCACCAGTCAAAGTGCACGCACTCGTCCCGAGTACAAGGGACAGGCGGTAGCGACCCCGCCCATCCCGGTACCGAAACAGGTAACGTGCGCGAGGATCACCCACAATGGAACATTCGAATATAATGTGTTGAACAGTCTAGGGGACGACTCAGTCGTCACAATAGGGCGCCGGTGAGTGCTCCATCAAATAGAGATGCGTCACACGAGTATGTCCGATTCGGAGACGACAGAAAGCGACCTGAAGCCGTCGCGGCATTGGGGGATAGGTCCATAGAACAGTCGCGGCGCAAAGGCATGCAACTTTAAGTTCCCTTCGACCATCTCCCATCTTCTTTGCCAAGCAGTCCGAAGAGCTGCCCGTATTCGTGCCATGTAGTCGGTGTGAGGAAGAGCGAAACGCTGGTCCGGTCGCAGAGTCCTCGCGGACTCTTTGGTGCCCTCATCGGCGTGCTCATATTTAAAAGAAGAGATAACAAATATAAAATAAATATAACATTGCGATTTCTTTATTTAATTTGAGAGAATATATTTTGGGGCGGTGATAGTATAGAGATTGTTAAATGAATTAATATTTAATTCATTCTATGAGGGGTCACGTGGAAAATAGTTAATTTGTCCACGGGAGATAAACAGGCTAGATTGATGGATCTAATGTATAGGGATGTCAATATTAGATAGGTAAAGTGATAAGTGGAAATGTGATTAAATGGAAATAAAATACAATATATTAGATGGAGGTATAATTGGAATGGTTAAATTGGATTTTAATTAATTTTAATAAGAATAGGATATGGATAGGAATGTAGGATTTGCAGGATGACGAATATAGTATATACAAAAGGAAGAAACTGTTCAAAGGAAGTCATGAATCACTTAGCCTTAAGGCAACTGTTAAAATTGGAACGTGTGATTATTACGCTCAGATTGTTCAGTGTAATCAGGTAATGTGAATTCATAATTTTCGCGATTGCGTCCACGGAACAATTAAGTATTTTGAAAGGAATTTCTAAATTGAACGTCTAAACGATACATAAATAAATAAATGAGAACGAAATTAATCCCTTTCCATGGGGAAAACATGAATGATAATAAAATACTAACTTGGAGCAACTGAATAAAATGTCTTTATGCGTGTTTATTTGTCTATAATATACCACGATAAGAGAATTAGGCTCATCAGTCCTTGTATCGCGGGGTCTTATAACGACGGGGTTAGAACTTGTCACCATACTACTTGGCTGATTACGCTTAGGATAACACAAATTACCGGCAAGGATCAATTGCTTACGGCAGATTCCCGTCCCCAGATGGCCACTTTTATGGAAGCCGGTTTCCATGCAGCTCGCAAGACCCTCTTAAGGAGAATGAGTACCCCAAAATATGAGAAAGGGTTTAAAGCAAGAGGATATGGGAATCTCCTCGATCTGGTGGAGCTATAGTAGGTGGGTGAGTCTTTCATTGATTTGATAACGAACCATGCTAAGGCGGATTTGTCCGACCTCAGAGCCTCAGAAGAAAACTAAGAAATAATCGGAAAGTCCAAAATAGGTGTATGGTCTGAAAAGATCCATGTCTTAACGAGGATGAGGGATTAATGCAACCAATTCAGCCACAAGAATAAACATAGTGGACAAGCATAAAATGTTACCTTCAAATTTGGTTAAACTACTCTAAAGATGTAATTAATTATTCTGCTGCGAGCACAACCGCGTACATAAATTTATATACCCCTGGCTAAAAGTATAAAACACGTTATATAATCTTTAATATAATATCTTAGACATTTATGATAAATTAATTTTGTATGTAGATTATACACTGGACAACAAAAAAACATTGTCTGGTGCCTGAAATATTTCAACGAATTCTAAGTGATTTTGCTTCTGCTAAATTAGAAAAGAACTTCAGTTTTCCCCATCAGGTCTAGTTTTCTGTCTCTCTTCATCTCCAATTTGGCTCTATAAGTTGCTAAAATTGCGCATGCAAATATTTCCAAAGGTGTACTTGAGTTGATATTAGTGATTTTTAGTGCAATTAAACAAGGCTGTTTCTTTATTTAAACTATTTTAATTCTACAAGAGGCAATTAATATGAAACAATTAAGAGAGCATAACACATAAACAAACAAAGGACAATTAAAAATTGAAAATTGAAAATTCACGTTGGCAAAGATTTTTGGCAGAAAATTCAGGGATACATTTACTGTTATTTGCGCGCCGTGATGTTGAGCAGCAGGAGTATCTCATTTTAAAAAAAACAGCAATAGTCTGCTATCATCACAGCGTCCCAAGGTCGTTGATAACTGAGTTTCAATCACTTTGATGTCCTGATGGAATCGTTCGCCTCGTTTGTCGTTAACATCTTCGAGATTTTCATGAAAATGATCAAGACGACTAAAAAGAAAATGCATTTTAAAGCTCATATTCCCGCCAATATCAGGAAAAGTTGATATCAAGTTGGTAAAAAGGTCTTCATAGTTTTCACTTTTGTGTTTTATAACACATTTGGAAAATTAACGAAACACTTTATTGAAGGGGACATCTTTCTCATTTTCTATAGCTTATTCACCACAACATCTAAAAAATCGGAAAAAAAGAAAATAAATAAAATTAGAATAAAGTAAATGATCCAGTATAGTGGACGTACACACATACATAGTGACTAAATTATAACATATACACACTTATATCATATACATATAGACATTAAATCCCATAAATACTTATATACATATGCACATTGACTCACACACAGACTTATTAACATTAGGACTTTGACTCAAACCTATTATATGTATTATAAAAGGATGTTCAATAACTTAGAAAGTAGACCTGATAGTTTAAAATGAAGGTAATTTTTTGATTCAGGAGACCGATTACTTACAAGAATGATGTCTATTTCCTAAACACCAAAATCCTTGTAGACCAGTGTTATATATTTAGTTATTTTTTCTTATTTCATTACTTAGTGACAGGAATTTTGCCAAACTTTCACAAATATCTGACGCTATCTTTTTCCGCTCAGTTCTGTTTTATTTTTACACGTAGACTTCTTGCTTTTCCATGCATTCCCCACCAATGTTCTATTGGATTTAAGTAAGCCACATTTCTCCATATTTTTTTATGTAGTGGGATGTATAAAATGAGGCATTGTTCGGCTGAACTATGTATAACTTCCTTTCTTACTGATTTGGGATGCAATATATGTGCACAAGATGGTAGTATAAGATGTGAAGTTCATTTTCTCTCGGATAAAAACAGCTTCCTTGGCTCAGATGAAGAAATTGCGGGATCTACCATGATAGCATCCAAAGTTATAAGAATCTTAAAAATTCAGTATATTTAGTTATTCAGCAGCTGGTCTTCCTACTTTTCTGCTTTGGTCCACTTTTCTTTAATTGAGTACGTTTTTCTCATACTCATGCCTTTTTTATGTGATGAATTGATCTATGCTTACTAAACCCTGATATAAAAACACAAAAACACTAAAACATCCGAACATCCTCAAAGTTAACGTAAATCGCCTTAACTATGAAATACAACGCGCAATAATTACCGCTATTCATCTACTCGTTTAATTGCAAATCTATTTATATCACTATGCAACAACAACAGTTTTCTTTCAAACAACACGGTAAAAGGCAAAAACGTCAATTTTCTACTTTTCGAACTTTTATACGTTATTGTTCCTCTACACATTATTTATAAAATCATTTTATATTAATTATTGATATAATTCATTCTCAAATTAACATTTCATATTTTATTTTTAGAAATCACAATTTTTCAACGTTGTTTTGAAATTTTCCTTAGCAGTTACTTATATACGTAATATGTTACTGAGGACGCCTTTAAATCTTCAGAATTATAAAGACTTTCAGGGCTAATGAGGTAATAAATGCAACTTACATATTTGTAGGAATAGTGTGAATATTGAATTTAAAGTAGCTCGGTTAGGTTACCCTATAGTTTTATATAGCGCACAACACGTTTTTTTATTAGAAAAATAAGCATAGACCAAGGAGAGCAGTCTTCATTTATGTTTTTTAGGAACATTTCATTTCCATTTATTTACTAAATTGTCTAAACAAGTATTAAAAACTTTATTTCGGAATGATATCGAAGCAAGTTGATAGTTTATTTTGTGAAATATTTTACTTTTCTCTCATTTAAAATGGCAAACATTTTTGTTCGCTTTACATGTAACTAAATATGTTCACAATAATGTTTTCTTTAAGGACTGGTAGCAATTGTTTTCTTTATCTCATTAAAATTTCTCATTATATTTTTTATTTTTCATTAATCTACAACTACCTTTATCACACAGGGTGTGGTAGGCGCACTTCATCGCTAATTAACTGCGTACTTCTCCCACCACTCTATTCTCCACCCAATCATTTTATCCAAACCAAAGGGCCCTTTGGAGTGCAAGGGTGCTATATAAGTACTATAACTTCATACACAATTATAATTAGTTAAAATATAACACTAATTCAAACAAAAGGAAACGTATATTTTTTATTAATAAATCTTTTATAATACCATCTTATATAAATAACACTTTATTACGATCTATGATTGCTTTCCTTTGTAAAAATGAAATGACATAAAAATAGTAGATGTAATTATTATTCTGCGAAAACATTAATTATGTTGAAATTTGATTGAATTACTTAGTTTCGATTCATTAATGCTTACACTGTTTCTCATAATTAAATGAAAATAATATATTAATGGGAGTTTATGAATTGTCGATATCCATTTGAAAACGATAACAAAGAGAAAAGAGAATATCTCAACAATACAGCCCATTTATTTAAATGGTATACATAATAAGTGATGTATCTGTTATCATTTGATATGTTGAAAATTATCACTCGATCAATTAAAAAATTAATCTTTGTGATGTCAGCAAATTCCAGACCATAACGAGATGGAATTTAGACGTCGACCTCGTAACCTACGAAGATCAATTTATTACAACCGATTTTTCTCTTCTCTTTTAACTATCCAGAGCTTCCAAATCCATTCAGTAGTCCTCTGTGAATAAAAGGCTTACGAATTAATTTTTTTCTGACATTTGTCTTTGATTACTTATTAATTTCCTTACTATAAAGCAGATTGCGTAAATGAAAGTTAGTATTTAAAGAGTACCTATTTATAAGAAATTGTAAGAAGAATTTGCTCACAGCTAAGGTCTCGTATAGTTACTTTGTTACTATAGTTATATTAATGCCTGGTTTATAGAAATTAAAATAGCTCAGGTTGTATATCAGTAGCGTCCAATCCTTCATAGTAAGAGCCTTAGGTTAATGCCATTATGCTACCCAATAAATATTCTAAATCATTTGTGTTGATTCTTTATTCAACTCCATTGAAAGAAGATCACAAGCTTAAACTTCACATAAGAATTAACTATGAACAGTCTGGATATGATGTTGTGATTGCAAGATTAACGTTTTTTGCTAGGTTTACAAGGAGAGTTTAATAAATGCACTTGTTTTCTATGCATGCTGAATAGTAGAGTAATAGACGGGCGTTACTATAAAGTGCAATGGCTTCATGACAAAGTATAGAAGCAAAAATTCAAATGTGAGGAACGAACTACCTGTCCAAGTTCACATAAAGCATTTTATGAAAACTTAGAGAGATGTTTACCCAAATTTCTGAGGCACAATTAATGACATGTGTTTTAGTTACCCTACAAATGGAGTTTGGAAGACAAAGTCACTGCCTAAAGAAAGGCAACTAAGGGTTCTCCTGGACATATACTTTATGTATTTCTTATTAATCGAAAAATAACCTGAACATGAACCTTAAGTTTTCCGTATCCGCTGAGACAGAAGGCAATTTCCAGGATTTCCTGATGCTAAGCATAAATTGAAGTATCTAGTAAATTTTGGTCGCTACTTTCAAATTTATTAAAGAGATAACTAAAGCCGAAATGCATAAAAGTTGTGGTTGATTCGGATGACCTCTGATAGGCCCATTTGGCTTTTCTCATGCATTGAATAAATGTTAAATTTCATCACCTGATTTCACTCAAAGTAATGCCAAATGTCATTTTAAATTCACTATCTGTATAGCTATATTTTGGCACCCAGGTAATATTGCCAATATATGAGCAATCTTGGAAATGGTTCCATCAAAATATCGATACAGTGAACAAAAAATATGAGTCGCTGTGAGTCAATGATAATTTGATATTATTTATTGCAATTAGGCAGAAATAAAACAAATCATAGGGGAATGGTTCATTAGTTAGTGCAATTTTGAATTAGGTAGATATTATATGTTTTTTATATTTCTGCACTTGAATATTTTATTAATCGATTGAAAAAAAATTTAACTTTATCTATAAATAATTACTAAATATTTATAAAATATAATTTAGTATTAATATTTAATATAATAAAAATTTGCGTATAACAATTCAACAGTAAAAAATTAATAGACCATAACAGATCCAATATTTGAAACCAGCGTTACAGATTAAAGAATAACAGCCAAAAAATATAATAAACGTAAATAATTTTTTTTATTATTTATTAGACGGAATAAAAACTTGGATGCAGCCATAATAGAAGAAGTAATGGGACTTCCTTCTATAAGCTTGGAATAATTATCATGTCTTTATTTTTAATTCTAAAAGAGATGATCGTCTTATGTTAGCTAAAGACGTCCATAAATATAATTACAGAAAAGATTAAGTTCTCGTAAAATCTGAAATGTATGTATTTTCCAATTTCATCTACATATATGCTCCAGGTAAAAACATAATAAAACTTTAACTTTTTCTTTTATCTTTTGAATGAGTATGAGGGAAAGTCATATCTGCCTTATACTTTTGCACAGTGAAGTAAGTGCTGGTACTTTTTTCTCAGTAGGTAGATACTTACTTTTCTCAGTAGGCAAGTTTTTAAAGAGAAAACGAATCTGGCAGAGAGAATCCATTATGTATAGGAAAGATAATGTTGGCAAAGAGGACATAAGACAAACGTTCATTAATACTTAATGATGGCTCGTGGTTTAACCATCGGACCCAATTAAGCAACCCTAAGTAATTCTAGCGTTTAATAATGTCCATAAAATTCGTATACGTACGTGCGTATTTTCTAAATTTCTAAATTTCCATCTGTTTTTTTTTATGTGACCTAATTTATTCCATCCATTTGCCTTTATTATGCAATCCATTACTTCCGACGCTATTATACCACATCTTATTTACGTATCGACGCAAACGATGTCATTTCAATTAGAATTAAACGTTACATCAACCACTACTGAATTAAAGACACATAAAACCTAACATTAAACATACTTATATTCTCTTTGAGTCTGACGACATACTGCACATTAAAGATGGCTAATAATCGTTAAAAACGACCATACGCCGAACTAGACAGTAAAAGAAAATAGTGGAGCAATAACCGGTCAATTATAGACCCATTTACCAATCTCAACAACACTAAGTCCTCTAACTTGGTGGACAAGGGTCCAGCGGCTGTGAAACTTCAAGGAGCGTCCTGTATAATGCGAAAATAATAAGGAGAAAGAGGAGAAGAGAAGATGTGAAGATATGGCTGGATTTGAGAGGAATAATAAATAGTAGAACGGATTTTCACGACGACTTTACTAAATCGGACCATGGCTCACCATTAGCGGGGTCCATTATGTAGTTTGCGTTCTTTATGTGATTTTTATGTCCCGTCTCCGATCGTTGGTGGTCTAAAACGACGCAACGCAACGCCTCCGCATTATCATGAACGACCCCCACCCTCAATGTTTGGAGAGAAAAGAAGGAAGAGTATAGAAAAAGAGAAAAAAGAACAAGTGTAAAGAAAAAGGACGATTTTACAACCGTATTTTGGAAGACAAACTAACCAATAAAGACCATAAAATACCATTCGACCCACTTATGGCCAGTGAGAGAAAAATAGAGGAGGTTGAAAGTATAGTATTTCAAACAAAATTGCTAGACTAAAAAAATAGATATCTTTCAAGTACTTGCCGTTGATTCTAATATTCATTTCTAAAACTGGTGATACACACCGCTTTAGAGGTATACGAAGTATATAATCATGATTCCTTTTAATTAATGTTTTTTTTTGTACTGTCTAGGACTATGGAAATACGATTCATCTACATATTTTCGATTTAATGAAATTCACAGCCAACGACCCTGTTTCGATTTAATATTCACAAAACAGAAAATAATCGGAAAGAGTTTGTTGCAGAGACAACCATCTGCTAGCGCTTAACGCAATAGAGTGATAAGAAAAATGACATGTAAAAGATAATTGTACAGATCATTTTCAGGGCAGTGATCGCTGGTATCCTTTTCTTTTATTTTAATTTTCTTCACTAGCTTTTTTGCTATTTGAATAGGGATTCTGATCTCTGTTTTCTACAATCTATGGATTTTAAAACTTATTTATTCATCCTTTGCACCCTTTGACAAAGTAGCAAATCCCTCTTTTGCGTGAATTTATCTCTCTTAATTTTAGCTGTGGCCGTGTCGATGTCATTCTTTACCAATTTAAATTAATTCTAAGCTGAGCTATAAAATCTATTTAGACTATTATCCTATAATATATATTACTAAAACTTTTTATTTTAATGGCTTCAATCAGTTGCCCACATAATCGGCTTCTTGCGAGAGAGACTTAGTACAAGGAGGGAATCTCATCGAACGGTTTGTTCATAGTTTAGAAATGAAGTTAGTTGCATCCCGTACTAAGAGCACAATTTTTAGGGTCATTAATAAATACAATAAACAAACGTGTGAAAATTATTTTTTGAAATATTTATAATCTTATATGCGCAATGTTTCATTAAGTAGGTCCTATATGGAACAGTGTCAACGTTTTTTTAAAGTTATTTAAAGAAAACTAAACGTCGTAGCCTAAGTCTATTTTGTGCTTCTTTAATCGTATTATATGACTCGATATTAGCTTATCCCTTATTATATATTCTAAAAGTATTCTAATACTTTAATTTTAACAAAAAAATGATAATACGACGAAATTTTTAATATTGCATGACTAGTTATTAGCTCTTATGAACTCTGCTAGCAAAACATGACGGTAATTGACCGATTAAAGAACACACGCAGTTAACTGATCTACTTTCTTTAATTAATTCCTTTAGTTCTCGTAGAAATCCACTCAGATCCGGTACCATCAAAGGCTTTAGATTATATTAAGAACTGAATATACTGAAATATGTATGTTCACTTTCTTGTAGTGGCTTACCTAGTTCAACATTTTCCATCAAATCTTCTTATTCTGCCTGACTTAAAACTAATATGTTTCGACCACTAGGTGGATTCATCGACATTTTAGTAATAGCAGAAAACGACAAAGTGTCTTTCACTATTTTTGGATTGAACCAGGAAAATGCAAGCAAATGAAATATTAATTTTAATGTTAGGAGTCTCTAAAGCTGTTACTATTTCAGCCTTCATATCTCTTTCTACATTTAATATTACAGAATTTAATTCTTCTTTCAAGTAAAACAGTTCCCACACTTTCCCCTTTGCCCATCAATCTGGCTTTGGTAAACATTTTTACAATTCTCGGTACTTTACTTGCAAATAAATTTTAATTCGCACTGTCAGCCAACAATAACTTACATATAGTGAATATGTTATCATTTTTTGCAATGTCCAAAGCATTAAATTCAGTTAAATTCTCATTAGATTGTGTGCAATTTATTTTGCTTTTAGGAATAAATTTGGATAGGTTGGTTTATACCGCCTTTATACTTATTTGAGTGTGTGAAAAGATTAGAGGCTGTGTTTCTCCGTTTAATGTCTCCTCTGTGTTCGTACATTCTCTTATCTAGATTTCTTCCTGTTTCACCTTTTTTAAAATAAAGGGCAGTTAATTTCTTTACAGTGGATTAAATAGACTCCTGATTCGTTGGATCCTTCTATAGGTTTCGCCTTTCAGCTTCTTCAGAATAGAAATACAGAAGGAATGAGATCACTTTCTATATAGGTAGGCAGATGTCACCCCGGGTCAGGGCTGCTTATCCTCATTTGGCTTCTTCAAGTTGGTCGGTTGATTTTATTGGACTTTGACCTTTTCGCTTCATTTCTTAAGACCCTAGCTGTACCATCGGCCAGCTAGAAGAATCCATCGCGGTGAATGGTTGACCTGTCGGAAATAATCTACGCAGCTTCAACTATTCTTCTCTCTCCTTTTGCTAAACCCTTATGAATTAGTTAGATCCCGCCCAAATTAGGCAAATAACCGTATTCATCGACATGTCTTACCATCGCATTTGATGTGCTATGAGCTCTAATGTCCTTATTGTGCTCATTAGTCCTAGTTTTAATATCTCTTCCTAACTCACTATAATAACTGTGGTCGCATAGGTCACAAGGTATTTGATAAATAATACCATGTTGTTTTTTAGTGTCGAATTTCTATTCTTCAATAACTCCCCAACTCTAGTTCCCGCAGAGTCAGCTATCAAAATACCTGGCTTCATGGAACTAAAATATCCGGAGGGTCTATTAATAAAATTAAGTCAAAAATCATTAAAAATAGCGGAGAAAGTAGAAGGCGAGGCTCACAGAGACGGAGAAAGTTAATGACCCCACCAGAAAGGGATTAGAAGAGGTCAAGTACCTGGCTGGTCCGTACTCTATGGCGGCAGAGAGATTAAAATGTCTCTTATGACGGCAGGTATTTTGGTAGCTGTCTTTACGGGAACAGAGTTGGGGAGTTAGTGAAGAATAGGAATTCGAAAGCAAAAAACGACAATGGTATTATTTATCAAATACCTTGCGACAGATGCGAACCCAATTATTATGATGAATCAGGAACCAACTCCCTCAACTAGGCAGGAAACTGGCTGTGGCGCGACCCAGACACCTCCAGCCCCACCTAAGCTTCACCACCACCATGGGACCCTCCCACCGCCGACTTCACCGCCACACAGCTGCCCACCAGCAAAGCGAACTTCCTCACCGAGGAGCTACGAAAGCACGCCCTCAGTGCCATGTCTGAGGTTACGGAGCAAGGCAGCGCAGTCTACTTCACCGACGTTTTCGTCGCCCTAGACAGCGGGAGGTCCGGCACCGCCTTCTTGACGAGCGGCTTGACGCAGGCGTGGAGAACATCAGACCACTGATCCACCCTCCAGACGGAACTGGTAGCAATCCTGCACGCAATCCAGCATGCTCTGCTCAACCGGGAAGCCACTGTGGTGATACACACGGACTTTGGGGCGGGACTGCAGGCGCTGCAGCACGCCCACGCTTACATCCGGGACAACATCCACCTCACCACAACCATCCTGTGCACCCTTCAGGACCTGGCAGCTCAGGGCAGGCGTGTCCGACTCCAACGGATTCCCAGCCACGTTGGCGTGCGCGGCAACGATGCCTCCGACGAAGCTGCCAAGCGAGCCAGCCATGGCCCCACCATCACCTGGACCGTGCGAACAGCCTACAGCAGCTCAAGTTGCAGGCTAAACGCAGGGCCACTAACACGCCCACCAGCACCACCAAGAATGGGAAGCAATTAAGAGGCAAGCAGCGTGGTATGCTGCAGCCATAGCCTATCGCCCACTGAACCTATTCTTCTAGCAGCCCAGACCGAACAGCGTGCTGCTACAGCGTGTGAGGCTGGGCTATTCCACGCGGGAAAAGCTGCACGCCAACTTTGTGGCAGGGAGGTGCTAACACTACGGCGGCCGCTCCCCGCGCCCACTGGTGCACTACCTCCTGTTCTGCCCAGCCACCGCCCGCCTCAGGCCAGAGCGAGTGCCAGCCCCTCTCCCTGTAAGAGGCGCCCTACTGAGGGCGCAAGAGGCAAGAGCCACCCAGGTGGTCCGCCACACCCCAAAAAACGAACTGCTGGAGGTGCTGAGAACAGCACCCCCTCCGCGCTGATCGCCGACGCGCGCAAGGCCGAGCGACGCGTGGGTAAGACCACCGCCAGACACTTGCAGCAGATAAGACACGCGTGGGACGCTCCACCGCGTCTTACTTCACGCCAACACTGACGGTCTCCCCGTTTTGCGTTATGTGTACGCTTATACTACGTGTATTTATATATTATTGTATCATACTATTACTGTATTTCTATTGGATAATTTTTTTATTTGTATTAGATTATATATAAATGTACGCTATTGCACAATAAACCTATACAATGAATTAACGAACCAGTTACGTGTTTCAGGCCGACCCAAAAGCACCAAATTACGCCCCGCAACCCACATCCAAATGAATTCAGGGAAAAAGAAGGGGAACCGAAGAGAGATCATTATTTGAATTCCGGGACAGCTGTTTTATATATAGTGTTTCTAGGATTCGAAGGTTAATAGGGCATTTGTGCAAATTCAGAATTTCAACGTCCTCTAAGGAGATATCACTTCTACACTTTACTACGGGATCTCTTATCGCTGAATTTTCTTTGGTTTCAACTGTCTTTCCGGTTCTATTACTTATAACTATATGGGAAGAGAAACTTGCCTTTAGAGTTCTCACTGAGCTTCCAATTTATTCGCCTTGGGAACATCCAGGACATTTAACTAAGTATGTAATCGAACTCCGAAGACTCTTTGGAACCGGATGCTTTATTGTAAAGAAAGATTTTATATTTATTTTGTTGGCAAAAGCAATTTTTGACATAAGTATTTCCTTAGCAATATGTGTAATTTTCGGCTAAGGACTTTATTGTGAATACTCAGCTCTGGCATTATGGAATAATGTTTGTCTTTTGCTACTATTATCTCAGGGTGGCTTGGTTGACACAATCCAATTAAAAATGTGCGGATTGACTCTTCTACAATAAAAAAAGGAAAACCATTGTGCATAAAGAAAGATTTAATGTACTGAAATTCTTTGTCTTTAAAATTGTAGGATGAACAGAGATTGTATGCGCGGTGAAGAAGGGTCTTAATGGATGAGATTTTGTATTTCAAATCTAAGCAACTAAAAAAAGTTTAATCCTAACCTCGTATTAGTGGGTTTCCTGTATACTGATGTTTCTAGATCATTTTGTTTTTTTTCTTATTAAAAGATCTAAAAAGGGGAGGGTGTTATCACTCTCAATTTCCATTGTATATTTAATACCGGGGTGGATGTTGTTTAAAAAGATTAAGAAATTCTAAAGCTTGATCTCGTTGTTTAAATATAGCTATGGAGTCATTTACTAAACGTTTGTAGAAAGTTGGCCTACATGAATCAGGAACTTTAGTAAAAATCCTATCCTCCAAATGAGTCATGAGAAAATTCTGCTGCCAAAAGGCCGATTGGTGACCCCATACCAACAATACCAACAATAAAGTCCTTAGCTGAAAATTACACATATTGCTAAGGAAATACTTTTGTCAAATAAAATTTCAAATTGCCTTCGTCAACACAATAAATATAAAATCTTTAATTACAATAAAGGATCCGGTTCCAAAGAGTCTTCGGAGTTCGATTATATACTTATTTAAATGTCCTGGATATTCCCAAGGCAAATATATCAGAAGCTCCGTGACACCTCTGAAGGCAAGATTCTCTTCACATATGGATATAAGTAATAAAACCGGTAAGATACTTGAAACCCATGAAAATTCAGCGATAAGAGATCACGTAATAAAGTGTAAAATTGATATCTCCTTAGAAAACGTTGAAATTGTAATTCGCACAAATGTCCCATTACCCTTCGAATCCTAGAAACACTATATTTAAAACAGCTGTCCCCGAATTTAAATAATCATCTCTCGTGGGTTCCCTTTCTTGTTACCTGCATTCATTTGGATGTGGGTTCGCCGGGCGTAATTTGGTGTTTTTGGGTCTGGCCTGGAGCACGAAACTCGTTCGTTAATGGTTTGTATAGGTTTATTGTGCAATAGCATACATTTGTCTTGTCTGCTGCAAGGGAGTGGCGACGGTCTTCACCAGCCGTCGGCCAGCTAGGCGCGGGCAGCGATCAGCGCGGAGTGGGTGCTGTTCTCAGCACCACCAGCAGCTCGTTTGTTGGGGGGGTTTGCGGACAACCGGGGCAGCTCTTGTCTCTCAAGCCCTCAGTACGGTGCCTCTTACAGGGTGATGGGGCAGGCGCAGGCTGCCGCAGTGTTCGCATCTCCCTGCCACAAGGTCGGCGTGCAGAACTTCCCGCATGGAGTAGCCCAGCCTCACACGCTGCAGCAGCATGCAGTTTGCTCTGGGCTGCTGGAAGGATGCGTTCAGTGGGTGATAGGCTGTGGCTGCAGCATACCACGCCGCTTGCCTCTTAGTTGCTTCACATTCTTGGTGCTGCTTTTGGGCGTTGTGGGCAACCCTGCGTTTGGTCTGCATCTCGAGCTCCTGCAGGCTGGGGTGCACGTTCCAGGTGATGGTAGGGCCGTGGGCGGCTTTTTTGGAAGCCGTGTCGGCACCCTAGTTGCCGCGCACGCTCACGTGGCTGGGAATTCAGTAGAGCCGGACACGCCTGCCCTAAGCTGCCAGGTCCTGCAGGCTGCACAGGATGGTGCAAGTAATTTTTTATGTTGCCCCTGGTCTGGGCGTGGGCGTGGGCGCGCTGCAGCGCCTGCAGCACGAACCAAGAGTCCGTGTGTATCACCACAGTGCCTCCCGGCGGAGCAGAGCGTGCTGGGGGGCGTGCAGGATTGCTACCAGCTCAGTCTGGAGGGTGGAGCAGTGGTCTGATGTCCTCCACGCCTGCAGTAGGCTGCTCGTGACAAAGGCGGTGCAGGTCCTCCCACTGTCGGGGTCGACGGAGCCATCAGTGAAGTAGATTGCGCTGCCTGGCTCCTTGACCTCAGACATGGCTCTGAGGGCGTGCTGGCGCATCTCCTCGGTAAGGCAGTGCGCTTTGCTGGCGGGCAGCTGTGTGGCGGTGAGGTCGGCGGCGGGGGGATCCCATGGTGGTGGTGGAACGTAGGCGGGGTGGGGGAGTTGGAGTCGTGCCACAGCCAGTTACCTGCCTGGCTGAGGGTTTTGGTTGCTAAGCTGACGTTTAGGAGTCACCTGTTGTTGCGCAGGCACTCGATGCCCTGCGCCACGGCCATTCGGAGTCTCCTTTGTGCAACCCATTTCACGTCGCGCTGGAGCACTCTGGCCACCCGACAGGCCACAATGCAATCTACCCTGGCGGTGAGGGGCACCAGGTTGGCCTCACTCTGCATAACACAGGCACTGCACCACCTCGGTTCCCCCAACATGGTCGTCATTGCGGTGTTTTGCATCACCTCCAGGCGCTGTTGCTGCTGCTGGGGTAGCGCTACAAGGCCTGGTGCCCTGTAGTCCACTAGGGAGCTTACTGCATGCAGGTAGTAGAGGCGGAGGACGTGGAAGGTGGCACCAGCGTTTGGCCACGTCATGGCCCTAATCACGTTCAGCCGGGCCTGCGTCCACGTCTTCAGGTGTGTGACATGCTGCGTGAAGGACAGCCGCCTGTCCACCCACACCCTGATGTACTGGTGGGAGTTGGTCCAGGCCAGCCCGACGCCCTAAACTCGCAGCTTCTGGCCAGCAGGTGTGGAAGTCTTGATGGCCATGGCCTGAGAATTCTCTGCCGAGATCTTGCTCCCCTCTCTTCACCCTTGGCAGTAATGAGGTGCAGCCCTTCTTGAGCCCGCGCGAACTTGTCCTCTCGCCCGGTTTTGACGAGGGCCAGGTCGTCTGGGTGGCTGAGGAGGATGGTTCCTTCCCGATAAGGGAACGCCACCAGCTGCTCCATCAGCACGTTGAAGAGGAACGGGCTGAGGATGCCGCCCTGGGGCGTCTTGTTCTCTAAGGTAAGATAGGGAGACTTGTGACCCCGGAACTTAACACGGGCTCTGCCCTGCTGAAGTTCATTCTGGAGCGAGCCCAGCAGTCTCCCTTAGATGCCCTTCCTCATGCGGGCGGCTAGTATGGCGCGTGGGCTAGCCAGCTCGAAAGCCGATGGTGGGCTCGTTGTTGGCGTAAGCCAGGATGGTAATGAGGCAGTCTGCCGTGCTCACCCCCCTGGTGTACCTGAACACGTGGTGGTGAAGGCTCCCCACGCCTCACTGTAGGTGACTCAGCACCATCCTCTCCGCTGTTTTTCCAGTGCAGCTCAGGAGGGAGATTAGCCTGAAGGTGGTGTGATCCTTCGGATTAGGGATGGGCTGGATCTCGGCGTCCTTTCAGGAGGGTGGCAGACAGCCTGCCATCCCCGACGCTTTCAGAAGGGCTATCAGCTCGGTGTCCCCGGCGGGCCCAGCGTGTGCCAGCATGGAGTACGGCACTCCGTCGGCCACCGCCGCTGTGTTACGCCCACGCTTCGCCCTGGCTAGCTCCTCGAGCGTGAAAGGCTGGTCCGTCGCGGAAGGCTGGCACCTCGCTTCCCTGACCTCCTCTTCGCTCTGGGGGCAAAGCTGCTGCTAGAGGTGGCGGAGGTGGGGAGGGAGCTGCTCGCTGGAACCCCTCGCTGTGAAGCAGTTCGCCAGCCGATCTGCCTCTTTCCGTGGGAATGGGTGCGCTGCTAGGCGGGTCGAGGCAGCGCCAGAGGCCTTCCTGAAGCACCCCCACAGCTGGCTGGGGAAGATGTGTTGGCTGAAAGAGGCACAACACTTGAGCCACTTTCCCTCCCTGGCGCTCATGGACACCTGTCGCGCGCAGGCTACCACGTCCTGCAGGAACTGCACGCTAGTGGCGGTCGGGCTCTTCTTGTACAGCCTTCTGTGGACATTGACGCGGTGATTGTGCTCCCGGAATTCCTCTTTATATAAGCAGCGATCCGGGCGCTGGTGGCGGTTAGAGGCTCTCCTGGGCATGGCCCTGTCTGCTGTACATTCTATGGCCACCGTAAGGTCCCTCTCCTGCTGGTGCAGGTCCGCGGAAAGCACATACGTGGACCACCATTCGTCCAGGGCGGCTTGGAACTTTGCCCAATCAGCCTTCCTGACGTTCCACTGGGCCGGCGGGAGAGGAGGAGCTGGTGGGGCCATAGTGAGGGTGTTGAGGGTCCCGTATTGGTCGCTGGTAAGGGTTGGGTGGACCTGCCAGGCGGCACCGAGCTGTAGGTCATCCGACACCAGCATGAGGTTGAACAGCCCGCCATGGGCGTGCGTAGCCTCCCCGGTGTTGACTAGTCGGACGTCAGGAACTTCTTCGAGCAGATCGGCTAGGTGGCACCCAGTCACGTTAGTGGGTGACATAGAGTACAGCACAGGGTGGTGGGCGTTGAAGTTGCCCGCCACAAGGAGGCTGGAGTGGGATGCGAGGGAGAGCAGCCCCCCTGCATCCATAAGGTATCGCTGGCTCTTGTATATATTGTATACCGTGAGGGTGAGCAGCCCTAGCTGCAGCTCCAATGCCAGGACCTCCACGCAGTCACCACAGTACACGGGTGCGGCAACCCTCTTGTGCAGGAGGTTGCTCAGTATGATGGTTGCACAGCTACGCCCATTTCCGTTACCAGCCGGAAGCGAGTGGAGGCTCTAGCCTGCGACTCTCCACTCAAAGCCGGCGGGTGGGAGCATTTTCTGTAGGAGAAACAGGTCCAGGTCTTCTTGGAAGCCTGCTTGAAGCACCTGATGTTTCTTGGGGCGGAGGCCCTGCACATTCCACTGCACACCTTCAGCGTAAGCGCCGGCACTTGGGCCTGGTGGGCGGGGCTATCACTCTTCGCCTCCATCTTAGATCTGAGAGTGCAGTGGGTGGAGAGGGTGTTGGGTGGGCCTCCTCGGCGTTGGAGATGATGGTGTGAGCTGGAGGGCACCGCCAGGGACAGCGTGAGTACCTTTCCGTGGAGGAGTGCGTCGAGGTCTTGCTCGTTGGGAGCTGCGGTACCCTGCCGCCGGTCAATCAGCTTTTTCACAAGTCGCACCACACACACGAGGATGGCATATACAATGGCTCTGCCCTCTTCGTTGAGCGCCTCGCCGTAGCTAGGGGGTCCACGCGGAGACTGTCAGAGGTTGTTCATTATGAAGCACCGTGGGCGGTGTTCCCAACGCCTGTGTCCCCCCTCTTCTGTGGCTTGGGGACCCAGGAGGTGAGTGGCTGGCTGGAGGTGTGAGCGGAGTTACTGGTTGTGCAGCTCCTGGTTCCCCCACTCCCTGCCTGCCCGTCCACTTCCCCTATCTTGACCTGACTTATGCCGGGCTGGTGATGGGTGGGGGGTGGGTGGGCCACAAGCCGGCCTGTTTGGTGGTAACACGAGAACAAGGCGTCGACTACCTTGTTGCTATGGGTGGGCCCACGTGGTTCCCCCTGCCGCTGCCGTTGCTCGCTCACTGCTTGTCGCTTCCTCTCCTGTGTACCGCCTAAACGTGTGCCGAGCAGGCCGCGAGTCGTGGATAGATGGGTAACCCACGCCGAACCGACTGGTGGTGGGACACGTGGTTTCCTCTGCTGCTGCTGCCGGTGACCCTGTGGCCTCCTCCTCATTCACTCGGGGCACTTCACGTTCCAAGCGTGGTGCCCCTTGGTGCAGTTGGAGTTGGGACCCGTGCCGTGGTGGTCTCGCTGGCCTTGAGGCGACCAATGCACTCCTCCGTCGGGTGCGCTTGGTTGCACATGCCGCACCTGACTGGGTGTTGGCACATGGCCTGGAGATGCCTGAAGCGCTGGCAACAATAGCATCTTACAGGCTCACCCTAGTAGATGTACAGGGCGTAGCGTCCCTAGCTGTCCAGGTCCAAATTGGGTGGTGGCGGCCCTTCTTACACTACCAGGATCTGCCTGGTTGGGACCTTGTCTTTGTTTCTAGGAGACGTGTTGCCGAGAGCACGTGGGGGTGGGCCTTGACAGCCGGGAGTGGTAGAGTGGTCGGATAGCGCTCAAGACAACCTTGTGCCTCATCATGCTGGCGTCGAGCAGAATCACTCGATCCCCCTCCTCAGCAAGGCGGCGCAGCAGGCCTGCGACCCATCGTCCTTTGGGGTGAGGACGTATTCGCTGGTGAGAGTGGGGCGAATGTTTTCCCGCAGTCCAGGGTGTGCTCTCTCCAGCTCCTTCCCCGTCTGGTAGGCACTGGTGGTGCTCTCCTGGAGAACCATTTTGAACTTGGGATGGGGGCCTCGTCGGGAATTGGAGACTGTTACCCAGCCTCCCTTGTCCTCCTGCTAGAACTTTTCGTTCTCGCTGCTCCCGTCGATAACGAGGCGACCACTTTCATCGCTAAGGGCCTCTTCGGGCTCCTCTCTCTAGAAGAATTTACTCCTCCAGGTTGCGGGCGGTCCTCTTCGGAGTGGAGGTCTCCGTCGGGGACGCTGAAGCAGACCCATTCCGCGTCCGCTTTGCTGATCTTCCCGGGGTGGCTATGGACGCCGACCCTTGCATAATGGGGTCACTCTTCTTCACCCATCAGCAAAACAGAGTCCAAAGGGGAGAAAAGTCCGATGCCCTCCTTACAAACAGGTCAGGAACAGGAGAAATCTCCAATCAACCCGTCCACGCTTGCTACTGCCTCTTTTGAGAGCCACGGAAACAGGAGGAATCTCAAATCAGACCGTGGCTGCCCTTACGAAACAAACGAGGCAGCAAAGGTGTAGCTGGTTCAAGCTAATACAGTGAGCAAGTCCTTCGGCAGGGCGTATGGGCGTGATCTTCGTGATGCCAGTTGCTTCTGTTCGGTGATGACCAAGTATGTCAGTTGTCTTCTTGCTGTATGCCTCGCTTCCCTGCTGTCGGGTGAACTCGTTCGTTGGCAAGGTTTGTGATTTTGTATATTTGGTTTTGCCAATTATTGCTTCGATTATTCGTTTAAAATTCATTTGAAAACAGTTTTATATAATCATTCGGTTTATAAATCAAAGCGCCCCTAACTTAATAGATTTTAGCAATTATACACTCGCTAACTAATTTAAATATTTAAATTCTTTCCCTAACTCTTTATTGCAAATTTGAACCCAATTTCTAAATATTCCCTTTAACTCTAAATTTGCAATTCAAAGCTAATACTAGCTAGTAAAGTTCTAGATGTACATTTAGCAGTGTGCTCTCTTAACAGTGCCAAATATTTTGTTCGTTTTTGGTATTTTAGGCCTAAGAAGATGACCGTATTGTGGTCGAAACGTCGCCGGTAAATAAAAAGGATGATGCCAGCTATTTACCTCGCCTTGGGATTTCTGTTAAACATTATATATATATATATATATATATATATATATATATATATATATATATATATATATATATATATATATATATATATGTATGTATAAATATATATCCAGGATTAACCACGCAGAGTGCACGAAGAAACATTTGAGATTCAAACCAACTTTTTAATTTTACCATATGATGAGAAGAGTAAAAATGAATAAAAAAATAAGAATTATTCGTTTTACGGTAAAATGAGACTTAGAAACCAGAAGAGAAGTGTATTAATAAATCTAGGAACGGAATTGTTGCATTCTTTTCTAGTTCAAGAATAAATTTAATTAAAGAGATAAGCGAGTTAAGTTTGTTAAAAGAAAACTGTACATATACCAAATTGTTTCATAAGCATACAATATTATCGATTTATCAAGAGCGAAAATTGGGGAATCAACTATATAGGATGTAAAACTTTTCACAAGACTCCGTATATATGTTATATATAACGGGATATAAGCAGTAATCCATAGATACACCAATCTATGGCTGAAGGGATTTACTGGGGAAAGAAAAAGTACAATCATTAGTACATAGTGAAACAAGTCTAAATTTATATTAGGGGCTACGGGTAATTTAATGTTGCACAATTTTTCTTTAAGAAATTGAAACAGATCATCAACCGGAACTTCATCAAATAAAAAGGCCCAATGATCTGTTTATAATTACAATCTTGTATGCCATACCTGCCCAGAGGGTATCGGAACTTTACGTGACAATATAGTTAACTATCCTGTATTTTCACAGAAGGAACCAACAGTCACCTTTCCCTCTTACTACGGGACGAGAGGAGAAGCATTCGCTAGGCCATCCATCCTATTGTGTTCATGTGGTAAACTGGGATTTTCTGTGTTAGCGATTCTATTTCCCTTCGCTCGGTCGTTTGGGAGGTTTATAAATAGCTCATCTGTCTCAATTTAACTGTTTTCGCGATTATAGTTGATTCCGTAAATATTAATATAAACGTAGGTGCTTAGGAAAATTGAATAAATGTTGTTTTGCCTGATATTTATAGGGCGTACACTTTGTAAATTTAGGATGGTAAAAATATCCATGATGTTAAGGTTCTATTGATTTACATTATCACTTTTTCTTTATTTAGTTTGTGTCTGTGGTATATGACCTTATTTTTTTTCCATACCATTTAGGACGTAGGAAGTGGTTTGGTCCCTGAGACTGGATGCAATGCTGCGTTATGTTTGTAGAGAAAGTTTTTTGGTATGAAGTGACGGAGATCGGATTACTTGAGGTGCGTCTCTATAATAAACTATTAGAATGTTTCGCTTATAAAGTGAGGTGTGTTATGGGTCTTTCATTTATCGACGTGAGTGACTTGGTTTTCACTTTCTTGGAAGAAATTGCTTTTTCCGGATGTATTCATAGTTATTTATTAGCATGTATAGGCGAGGAATGTGATGTCACTTATATAGCAGACGAGTGTGATGTTGGAATTTCGCAGGTAAATTTCACAGCGGAATTGGTTGAGTAATGGGGAGGAGAGAACCGTTCCCTAAGTGATTAATTCAGAGGAAAATACAAGAAAAGAGGAATAACCGTGAGCGAGCAATTCCTTAACAACCTGAAATCACTGGAAGAAGTAATAAATACAACTTTCTACTATATGCAAGGCAGAAATCACAACTATTTTTGAATTTGGAGAATGGGAAGCATTCAGGCAAAAAACTCTAAAATTAGGCATTCAAATTGGCCAAAAGCCCCTATTCTGGTGTTCTTTAAATCATGCTTTTCACTAAATGTTTGATCTAAACAAGATAGAAGACAACAATTTGTATCAAATGAAAAGGCACATAATTAATAAATAATAATTATCTCTCATTTTTCAGGAAATAATCGAAACTTAATCAGAATCTACAAAGCCATCTACAAGTTACAAATTCACATTGACATTAAGCAAACAGTTG
>CAXAKS010000507.1:0-70870 GCA_963969495.1 Ceratothoa steindachneri
AGAGAGAGAGAGAGAGAGAGAGAGAGAGAGTGTGTGTTTGTGTGTACGACTAGTTAATGTGTAGTGGCTTAGTCTTTCCTAGGCCTCGTTTGAAAGTGCTTTCGAGCGAGGCCTAGGAAAGCCTAGACTACTACACAGTAATTAGGCGGAAATCCGATGATATCGAAAGTTTCAAAAATTTCCCTATTAAATGACTCTATAATGTGAATAGCAACGTATTCTTTTACTGTATGCTTACAAGTCCGGCCTAAGCGCTTCCTAATCTCAACGTCATATCAACCAAACATTTGGAGAAGACGCAATAAGTCGCACAGCCTACCGCCATGGTCGTGATCCCTTGAAGATGACCCCCGTCCAGGACGCCCGTCAGACGTGACCAATTGGTTTATAAAGTTTCAGCATGGCAAATTTGATCTCCAAGATCAGGCAAGAAGTGGTCGACCCTCACTTATTGAAATAACCGTTTGTGGAAGCTCGTCCACATCTGACATCACGCGACCTGGCTGAAAAGTTAAGGTCAGCCATACACCCATTTTGCATCATTTAGAGGAAATGGGCAAGGTCAGAAAACTGAAAGTATGGATTCCTAGTAAACGGACAGACTTCAACTGTCATCGCCGCATAGAAGCTTGTATGACACTACTGTCCAAAAAACGTCGGTTTGATTGGCTGAACAAAGTGGTTACTTGAGATGAGAAATGGTGTCTACACTCGAACATGGCACGCAAAAGAAGTTGGGCGGACAAAGTTGCATCTGCACAACTTCAGGCAAAAGGCAACCGAGATCCAAAGAAGCTTATGGTTTGTGTCTGGTGGGATGTGAAGGGAGTGGTTTATTTGGAAATGTTGAAACGTAACTACTCTATCGATGCTCAATCATACAGTCAACAAATGCAACAGGTAGCAGATGCAATTGCGCAGATACAACCAGAATTGTGTGATGCCATGTTTCTTTATGATAACTCTCAACCACTAGTTGCAAATAATACCAGTGAAAGCTTGCTGGAACTGGGGTGGTAAGTTCTCCCTCAGCGACCGTACTCGCCAGACATGGTGCCAACAGACTACGATCTGTTCCGGGCAGTGCAGAAGTTTGCAAATGACGACGAAGTGAAAACTGTACAGTTATACTTTTTAATGTCAAACTAATTGAATTTTACAACAAATGCACACATGATATATCCCGTCGTTGGAAGCAAGTGCTCTACAATAAAAGTGATTACATTGTTCATCGATACGTTTCTTTTTCCGCATTGTTTCGTTGTAAATCATTGTCAATAAAAGTTGTGCGAGAATTTTGTTTCCAACCTATTATCTACCCAACTCTCTCTCTCTCTCTCTAGGTCTTTTTCTGTGTCTGTTTATGTGTGTTTATGTCTGTGTCTGTCTCTCTATCTATATATAGAAAGGGGGTAACATTAATTTTTTTTCGACGATGCTTTTTACCCCTATCTTGTAGATCAAGCCTAAGTATTTTCTGCCGCTTTCTTTTATTTAATGTCTGAATTTCCTCTTCCATTTCTGGAAATTCGAAAGAATCTAAGGTTGGAAATGAACATGAGAAATCACCTGAATGGCTTCTCCAACCCAAAAGTGAAATGCCATAAAACACAAGAAAACAATTTCCAAGTTAAAATATCTTCATTTCATTTGTGGAATCCTCGTCTTTGGTGCTTGTCGCAGAAATCTCCCTTTACAATGTCAGAAATTTAGCCAAGATTCTCCGATGCAGGAAAGCGATTATCTCGTCAATTGCCGCCGCAGAAAGGTTTCAGGGAACCAAAAATTCCCGGAGTCTTCACCTAAATTGACTGTTCATGATCTAGAGGAACATTCTTTACTGGCAGCGCTCCTTTCTCGCATCATTAATCCAATTAAGACAAAATATTTGATATTTTTAACACGCCACAAAACATCGCTTTCATCCTATTTTTCTGTACCTATAAATTTCATTTGAGCTTAAGAAAATACGTCCGAGTGGGAAGGGGCCATAAAAACAATTTTTTGTTTGGCAAAGGCGGAAACATACCATAAACCATGCTCATTATATCTACCCAACTCGTTTGTCCTTCAAGTAACTTAGAAATTTCAAATTCGGGCATAAAGCAGAGCACAAGAGCATCGTACACGGTAAATAATACAATTTAATGAACTGAATGCA
Source organism: Ceratothoa steindachneri (assembly GCA_963969495.1). Lineage (NCBI taxonomy): Eukaryota > Metazoa > Arthropoda > Malacostraca > Isopoda > Cymothoidae > Ceratothoa > Ceratothoa steindachneri. The sequence continues at coordinate 2,162 of CAXAKS010000507.1, forward strand.
ATAGAAGCTAACTTTCATTGGATTACTAGAAAACTCTACGATTTATTTCCATGTCGAAATTGGCACTCCCTTAAAAAAACAGCGACTTCCTTCCATCCACCAACGACAACGAAGGGTCAGTCACTCATCACTGCAGCAGCCCATTTTCTTTCGTTCTGTAGCTGCACTAAGAAAATAATTCTAAATGCCACTTCCCGGTCTCTTGGACTCCACGGAGACATGATGTAGCGCTCGTTTTCATCACTTTTTCAGCTAGATGGGAATACAAGTTGTATGGTATATTGTGGTTCCTGTTCCGCTATACAAACTTCTCGTCAGTTTATAATACGCGCCTCCTACCCACCCTCGCCTACATGATAAATCAAGTCAACCCTTCAGGCGTCCTGGGAAAGAAGATGGGAGATAGTCGACGAGAACCTAAGTTGGGTGCCAATGCGTCGAGACTTTTCCTAATGGATCTAGACCCTAATAATGTCCTAAAGGTTACAGGTATTTTTTTTGTCGCCTCCAGAATGAACAGTATCTCTTAACTAAGGTCCGTCCGAGGGATAACGCCCCGTTAATTGGACGAGTGGGGTTCCCTACCGCGTGTCCCTTGTACTCTAGACGGGTTTGGAAATACCGAATTGTGGAATTTTTTAGTTCTTGGAGGAAGTGGAAGACCTCCTCCATAGTATTAAGCTTTTTTCTGTTTGTTGCACGCTCTAGGGCCCCGAGGAAGCGGCCTCCCACCGGCAAATGACCGTAGTTTTGGTATTCGTCTTTTTTGTTCTTGTTTGAATTTCTTTTTAATCTAAAATAACTGTAAAATAGGCTAGACTAATTAAGGTAACTGCACCTGCAGGAAGTAGCCAGGAGAGTGCCCTAAAGAAAAAAAACATTATGGAGGAGGTTCTCCAAACACTTGATCTGTCCACAATCGGGATTGCACGAAGCCGTCTCGAGTACAAGGGACATGCAGTAGGGAGCACCATTCGATCAGCTACCGGGAAAGTTAAGGTTCGCAAAGATCCCCCGGACGAGGATGTGCCGGGCGGACTGGGAGACCAAGCTTCGGTCGCAGTGTGGTGCAGGGCAGCGCTCGATCAGATTGCGGTGGATTCCGAGAGGGTGCCCGATCCGGCGGTTACCTGAATCCGTCGGGGGAGTAGGGGTAGGTCCATTGCAACTGGCGTGCCGAAATGGCACGCAACTTTTTAAGTTCCCGTCGGCCGTCTCCCATCTTCTTTGCCATGCATCCCGAAGTAGTCAGTAGTGAAGAGTGAAACTCTGATGAGTCGCCTCGGGCGTGCACTGTTTGGCGCCCTCATCAGCAAGGCGCGCCACCGGGACATACACACAAAATACAGACTCTCCCCAGCAACAAGATTTAGAAGTAGAAAGTAGAGGGAAATAGGGTTGTGAAGAAAATGTGTGAACTATAATATATATCCGGGGATCTTCTTGCGAGCGTTATGGGCGGAAGGGCGCGCAATTTACCATGCGGCATGATTTCCTATTCGACACTATCCGCCCCTGTTACCAGCAAGGAGGAAAATGGCGTAACACGATTAATGTCCTGCTACAACTAAAGCCTCGAAAAGAAGCAAGTGCCTCAATTCCAGTGACCCAAGATAAATTGAGGCTCTCTTTCGGTTCATATTTTGCACCTTTTTTTTAAAATCTCCCACTGCTTAGACCCAGCAAAGTGTGAAAGAGGAGGTTAAACGTTCTAAGATAAATACTCTACCCCTTGCGGGGTCTTAAAAAAAAAATTTTCATAAATAGGGTTGGGTTCATTAAATGATGAATATTGAAAAGAGTTTCGTAAAGGATGAAAAACTACTTTTTATTTCAAAATACCACTCGGGGTATGATACCAAACTAGATGAGGTATTCTTAATTTCATGCACTCCCAATACAGTAAATAACAGTTATTAAAATACTTTTTGTTTCAGCTTGTTTTAATTCCATCGGAGCTCTAGCCGATTCATATCAAACCGAGAGTGGCAAAACAACGGGTTCGATTGTTTAGCAAATATGGATAGAAATAAATGAATTGCAGACTTAATTGAAAAAATTGCCAGGTAGAATCGCTCCCACTACAGTTATAACCCAATAAATCAGACATTCTTTAGCAACACGTTTTATAAGATCTTGCTTACATTCATACTACTTTATCTTCGAAGACCGATTCAAATATAATATAAGATTTTTTTAAAGGAATACTTGACATGACATTATTAAAATCTAAGTGCTAATTTTAATCGTCATTAACCAAACCAATTGGCAAAGTTTGGCTTTCTTGGTTCGGTTTTTTAATTGTTGTATTTTTTTCGTCTTCTCACTTGACACCAATTTCTATTTCGTTTTTTTGTTTTTCTGTTGTTTTTTTAAAGAAAAAACTAATACTTCCCATCGGGATCCTCATTCATCTTTCCAGGATAGCTTCGTGTTCCAATTGGGATCTCAATTTATCCTTGAAGGATAGCTTCCTGTTCCCATCGGGATCCTCATTCATCCTTCTACAATGGCTTCCTGTTCCCTTCGGGATTCTAATTCATCATTCTAGGATAGCTTCCTGTTCCCATCGGGAACCCCATTCAGCCTTTAAGAATAGCTTCCTATTCCCATCAGAATCCTCATTCATCCTTCCAGAATAGCTTCCTGTTCTCATCGGTATCCTAATTCATCCTTCCAGGATATCTCCTGGTTCCTATCGGGATCCTCATTCAACATTCCAGGATAGCTTCCTGTTCCCATCGGGGCCCCCATTCAGCATTCCAGAATAGCTTCCTGTTCCCATTGGGATCCTCATTCAGCGTTTCAGCATAGCTTCCTGTTCCCATCGGATTCCTCATTCATAAATCTATGATAGCTTCCTGTTCCCATCAGGATCATTATTCATCTTTCCACAATAGCTTCCTCTTCCCATTGGGATCCTCATTCATCCTTCCACGATAGCTTCCTGTTCCCATCGGTATCCTCATCCATACTTCTATGATAGCTTCCTGTTCCCACCGGGATCCTCATTCATCCTTCCAGGATAGCTTCTTGTTCTCATCGAGATCCCCATTCATCATTCCAGGATAGCTTGCCGTTCCCAACGGGACCCCCATTCAGCCTTCCAGAATAGCTTTTTGTTCCCATCGGGATCCTCTTTCATCCTTCCAGAATAACTTAGACAAAACGACAGACAATATCGCATATAGCTGTTCCCGTTAGATACGACATAAACTAGTCGCGTCCATCTGTTCCCGTAAAATAGGACAGAAAGTAATCGCGTATATATGTTCCCGTTAGAGACAACGAAAGACACTATCACATATCTGTTCCAGTTATTTACGACAGAAACTAATCGCATATATTTGTTCCCGTTAGATACGACAGAAAGTAATCGTGTATATCTGTTCCCGTTAGAGACAACGACGGACACTATCGCATATATCTGTTCCAGTTAGATACGACAGAAACTAATCACGTATATGTATATGTTCCCGTTACAGACGACAGACACTAATGTATATTTGTTCCCGTTAGAGACAACGACAGACAAAAATCGCGTATATCTGTTTTCGTCAGAAAAAAAACTAATCGCTTATCGTACGAGGGCATGAATTTGTCAATTTAGCAGGAAGACGTGAGGAAATTATTTAAAAATTAAATCGAGAGCGAAAACCAACTAGGAGAAGCCCGCGGAAAGTTTGTACATGAAGAGATCTGACAAATAATATAGCCTCGGATGCCCCTTCTGCCTTTGGAGCCTCGAAGTCATGCAAACTTCCAAATGCCATCTAGCCTATGTACACCTGATACCCCTTTGAAGGCGTGGAAATAGAAGAAAGACAAATAAATGGAATAAAAAGTGAAAACTCACAAAATCTATACAGCCTATTGAAATTTTTAACTCTTGAGGATTTTTTTGCACCTTTTGGAGGGGCACATTTGCTCAATAGAGCAAATGGGGAGGGGGATGAAAAGAACAAAATGGAAAAAGTTAAGGCAAGGCATCGCCAGGTATGCGCCTTAGAAATCACCATGCAAGGAATCCAGACCTTTATTATTTAAAATGCAATCTATTTTTTTAAAGGTCATTTCTGGCGGTCGCCAACAAGATCACAACAGACTCCGTAATCATAACTAAGCTTATCTATAGGCTAATTTTTTAATAAATCAGGCAATGGTTCGCCACCACCCCCGCGCTTCGCTAAAATATAGTTATAGTAGATATATAAAAATAAATTTTCTGAACTTCACCATTTGTAATTCTTTGGGTTTTAAAAAATTCACAAAATTTCGATACTTATATTTATTTCTGAACATCATTTTGTCTTTTGATATTATAAAAGAATTATTAGAAATAACTTTGAGAAAAAAAACATAAGTCATAACCAAGCTAAGATGAAATTATTATTCAAATACAAAAATAAATCCTTCTTAAATTCTAGAGTTAATGAGAAGAACAAAACTTGGAAAAACTAAAACGCACAGAAAGAAGACAAAACTTACTGAGGCAAGTTTGGGGGGACTATACCCTGCGGGGTATTTTGAATATAAAGTCAATGGAGGAATTATCGTCAGAAGTGAAAGTGAGGTCCCACAAGAAAGGACCACGTGGGGCCATAAGAGAGCGGTAAGGCGCACAATTATTAATTCAGCCCCTTATGGGTACCTCTATAAGAAACTTCTATAAGAATATGGACAGTTTCATTTTTGCCTGTTTATTCAAATTCATATTTCAAGGACGTCTTAAAAAAAAAATTACTTGAAACATTTTCTTGAAAAAATCATTCTTACTCGTGTTTGTTTCCCTTGTCAGCTTCCCTTTCGAAGTACCAAATCCCTAAAGGACGAAAGAAAGCAAAAAACCCTCATGCAAGATCGGGTAACGCATCGAGAAAATACGAGACGACAGTTGCGTCACGCTCGTCCCTCTTCGCACTGAAATCCGAGAAGAGCTCGATAGCGAAAGACGCCAAATCGTAGAAACCAATCAGAAAACCAACTGCAAACTGACGCAGCGCAAACTCTTGAGGAAATTATGCTCCGAAGAATACTACTATTATTATTACTGATAAATGAAACTTGTGTTACCCAACATGTGGATGTTCAAGCGGGTAGGTAGAGAATTACGGATAGCAAAAATAGAGAATAAAGAAAAATGACAAGAACAATAAAAAAATTAAATGTTGCGATGAAGGGAGGGGGTATTAAAAGACTTAAGGAACAGATTATAACAAAGAGGTCATGGAGTAAAATCTACGAACCTATTTCTACAAGCTTACAATACACCGTCCTGCCATGTTTTCAGTTTACAGTATGGCTTTGGTAGTCAACTTTTCGTTATTGCGGTCCTTCCGATTGATCTACCTTTCTCATCCAGTTGTCAATCCCTCCCATCATACTTTTATCCGAGTCAACACACACTTTCTTAAAAATGGGCGAAGGAAGGACAATCGCAAAAATAAATTAGACTTTAGTTAAGTCTAAAAACGACTTTCGACAGATTCACACATTTACTATGTACCCAAACGGATTTTTTAACAAGGATTCACACAGCCTGATGGTGCTTCTTTTTATCAATGATTAGTGAAAACTTACCTCTGAAGTATTCGCCCGTCTGGCACCGATCGACTTATCCCCCCCCCTTCCCCCTCCCGCCTCTGCTTTTCTTCGAAAAGCTTCGTTGCATTTATTGCATACGTTCCCCCATTCTAAGTGTTTTGGAAGAAACAGTATAGCGAGAACGAAGCCGAGGGTAGCTCGAGAGAGAACAGGTTCTTCAAAGTGTGAGTAAACACCACATCCGAACGTTCACAAAGAACGTGGTGACGTTATTAGATGATAAAATGGGTGGATCCAAACTATTATCCCCCCTCCCTCCCTCACCCCGACCAAAAATAAACCAATTCCCCAATTAAAAAGACGAGGAAAAAACGGAGAAATCAATAAGAAAGGTTTTCTTAACCAAGTCAGATTATACAATAGCCTTTTTAATAATAATTGAATTTCGACCAAAATGCGCCAGAAAAAACGGTCATGGAACAGCGAAAAATAGAGAAACATTCTTCAATGCATTCTTCCAATATTGAAATTTGTGCAACTGACAATGAAAGTAATTAATTTGCTGCTCGCAATAACTATTGACAGGAATGGCGCATCATAAATCAACCACTAACGAGTTAGTACTAGTTGACACACATGAACGAGAAGTAAAGACAAAAACGAGCCCAAAGACCCCCTCCTTATCAAAGTGGCGAAACTTTGTGGGGGTTATTTTTGTCGTTGTCGTTGTGCGATCCAAACGGGGCTCAGCCTCGAAAATTTAGCGAACTCGTCAGAAACAGATGCTATTTTAATTTATATTAATATGCCAATGGATTTTTTTATTAATGACAGTTCTATCGGAAATATGCCGACCTAAATTGACAGCTAAACAAAGATTTCCGCCGAACATCTTCTACATGTCAGTTTTGTTATATATATATATATATATATATATATATATATATTATATATATATATGAAATGAAAAATTCACAAAGTATCACGTGAGGGTAGCAAATGAATGCAATGACCCGCAGGAAAAAATGAAAAGGTTTTTCCAAGTACTTTCGAACTTTATTAAGTTCCTTATCAAAGAACTTAATAAAGTTCGAAAGTACTTGGCAACACCTTTTCATTTTTCCTGCGGGACATTGCATTCATATATATATATATATATATATATATATATATATATATATATATATATATATATATATATATATATATATATATATATATATTAGTACAAGAAAGAGAAATTGGAGGCGAATGAGCAATGAGACAAGAAACAGGAGTTTTTTTAGAGGTAAGAGAAAGGGACATTAGAAGAAGACTAGAATCAAAAAGAGCAGAGGGCGGCACAATGAAGGCAATCCTTTACCGAGAAGACAGAGATAACGCCAGGGAAAAAAAGTTTGAAATTCCTGGCCGGGAGTCGAACCCAGGTCTGCTGATTGCCGGTCAGATGCTCTACCGCTGAGCTACCAGGCACAGTGACTCTATTTCGCCCAAAGCGTTACCCCATCAAACCCAGTATCTCTCTAAGCTAGGAACCTCCAAGGAATTTTTATGCCACATCTTTTTTCCCCTGGCGTTATCTCTGTCTTTGATTCTAGTCTTCTTCTAATGTCCCTTTCTCTTACTTCTAAAAAAACTCGTTTCTTGTCTCATTGCTCATTCGCGTCCAATTTCTCTTTCTTGTACTATATTGTAATATAGTCTGCAATGCAAGGTTTCTGCACCTTTATTTTTGTCTTCAAAATTGTTTTGAAAGGCAGAAAATAAATATGGCGAAAGCCCTGTGGTGGTTGTTATCCCCCGCAGAACTTGCATTTGCTCCTTCTTCTATTATATATATATATATATATATATATATATATATATATATATATATATATATATATATATATATATATATATATATATATATACAGTGGTTGCAATAAATATCCGATACATGGTCAAAATTATTTACCATAGTTACACAACAGCAAAGTAATCGAAAACTGAACATCTTATGTATTTTGTACGTTGAATACAAATTCGGTATTAGAATACACAAATAGTAAAGCATTGATATTGTATCGACCAAAGTGTTATATTATCGCCTCAAAAAGTATCTAACACACCCACAAAATTAGTTTTAAAGCGATAATAAATAGTTATCGAACATTCCAGAGTCGTTTACGTGACAGGAATTCTGTAAAACTTTCTAGAAAAATAATCTACTTCGTCCACGTGAAACAGCGGAACTCAGTCAGTGTCTGAGAGCTGCATGTGAAAGTCATCGTTCAACACTAATTCTAATATGGCGAAGACTAAAGAATTGCCAAAAAGGAGCAGAGAACTAATTGTTCAGGTACATAAAAGTAGTTTGGGCTATAGAAAAATTTCATCTATGCTAAAAATACCAATCTCAACCATTGGTAACACGATTCGCCGGTTCACGTCATATCAGTCCAATGCAAGTGTACCACGTTCAGGGCGTCCATCTAAAATTTCAAACCGTGCGTCTAAACATATAGTCCGTAAAGTAAAGTAGAATCCTTGAGTGACTCGATCTGAACTTCAGAAAGATTTGGAAGCAGCTGGGACAAATGTATGCAAAAATACAATTTGAACAGTTCTTAGGAGCGAGGGATTCCATTCTCGCACACCAAGAAAGACACCTTTGTTGAAACCAATTCATGTCAGAAATCGTCTGAATTTTCCCAAGGAACATTTAGAGAAGCCTGCAAGTTTTGGGGACGCTGTACTATGGTCTGACGAGACGAAGATTGAGTTATTTGGGCGGAATAGTGTTAGTCACGTTTGGAGGCAGAAAAACTCGGCGCATGATCCTAAAAATACAATCCCAACAGTGAAGTTTGGAGGAGGCAGCATAATGGTATGTGGCTGCTTCTCCTCTGCAGGTCCTGGAAGACTCAATATTAATGAAGGGAAAATGAATGCTCAGATGTATCTCAGGATTCTGGACGATAATCTCTTACAGTCTGCAGAAGACTTGAAGTTACCAAGAGGATGGAGATTTCAGCAGGAAAACGATCCAAAACATACTGCCAGGGGCACTGCAGCGTGGTTTCAGCAGAAAAAAATAAAGGTTATGGGATGGCCAAGTCAGTCGCCAGACCTAAATCCTATCGAGAACCTGTGGCGAGAATTAAAACTAAAGATTCAGAAAAGGGAACCAAGAAATCTAACCGATTTAAAAATAATATGCCAAGAAGAATGGGCCAAGATACCTACAAATATTTGTAAGAACCTCATAAGTAAATATCCCAAACGGTTGTAAGCTGTACTAGCGACGAAAGGTCATATCACCAAATACTAACTGCTTTTCATAGATGTATCGGATACTTTTTGAAACGTTCGTTTGTTATTTTTGCTGTAATCATAGTAATGTTTTAGTATTTTTGCAATATGATACCAATTTGTATTCAACGTACAAAATACATAAGATGTTGGATTTTCGATTACTTTGCTGTTGTGTAACTATGGTAAATAAGCTTTTGACCATGTATCTGATACTTATTGCACACACTATATATATATATATATATATATATATATATATATATATATATATATATATATATATATATATATATAATTAGGTAAAAGGCCATGTTGTATGTAGGGTCTATTGAAGTCCACAGCTGTGGCAGTGTTATTAATTTTAACTTGTATTTTCTTAATATTTCTTACAAGTTTTTTAACGGAGTCTTCGAGGCGAGAAAAAACATCCGCGAATGACATTATTTATTCCTAGACGTCTTTCGACCGTGTTTGGTCATCTTCAGGGAATTAACATAAATGGAATTATTCAAAAATTGCTACATTATATATAGTAATTCTACGCGAACAGTGAAAAGTGTTCCTGGTCCAACAGTAAAAAGTGTTCCTAGTCCTACAGTAAAAAGTGTTCCTAGTCCTACAGTGAAAAGTGTTCCTGGTCCTACAGTGAAAAGTGTTCCTGGTCCTACAGTGAAAAGTGTTCCTGGTCCTACAGTGAAAAGTGTTCCTGGTCCTACAGTGAAAAGTGTTCCTGGTCCTACAGTGAAAAGTGTTCCTCGTCGAACAGTGAAAAGTGTTCCTCGTCGAACAGGAAAAAGTATTCCTGATCCAACAGGGAAAAGTATTCCTGGCCCAACAGTGAAAAGTATTGAATATCAATTCTGTCTCATGCTTTTTTTTTTGCCTAGAACTTTTAACTTTACATATATTGTGTAAATTTCAGGAAGTTTTATGGTTTGGAATTACTTTAAAATTGAATTTTGAAGGTGTACGAATACTTATTTCACCCCACTGCATATGCAGGGAAAAGTGACTGTCCCCCAAATAGGGATGACTTAATGGGCTAGAACTAGGGAAGCTGGTCAACTTCCTTGGACTAACCCAGTTTCGATAAGCTATTAAGTTTCCTCGTAAGATTTAAGATATGAAATTCACCGCCTACTTAATCGGATGTTCACCGTTATCAATGCCAAACCCCATTGCAAAAAAAAAAACCCTGATCCAACAACAAGGTAAGAATACAAACTATAGTACCGTCCAAAACGTTCAGAATGACTTTAACTCACACACACCTTCCTTAAATTTGGGCAGAGAAAATCCGAGGTTTCCAAATTCGGTGTGCGATACCCTACGGATATAAACTACGTATGGGTAAAGATTATGCAAATATGGATGAAACCCGTCGCCTTTCTATCGTTGGGAAGTCCTCTGGTCGCATCATGAAATCCACATAATGATCAGAATGACAAAACACTGCTAAGCCCATGGGAACCACGGCAGGATCCTCGGTAGCGAGAAGATGCAGGGAAAAGGATTGTACTGTATTATGAGGTCATCTCTTCAAGCCGAGAAGCTACTGTGGCTCAATGGAGGGTCAACCGTTCCGCTTCAGATGAATTGTGGATATTAAAACAGTTTCAGAAGAAATCATGTTTGCGACGAGAATGAAAAAAGAAAATACAGCGGTGTTGTGATTGGCTGTGAGTGATGAAGTGCGTCGTTAGAGCTGTCTGTGCATCTATTGCCCGAGTAGCGGATGCTCCTTGCGAGCGCCGACATTTTGGGTGTCATCTCTCGACAGGAATCAAACCCGACACCCAGGCGTCGAAATACAACGCCTTCTTCCCCACTCTGCCACGGTTCGCACAGAGCTAATATATAAGCTGCTCGTTTCGTACTCGCTATCCTACAAATGGCAATTTTGATGTAATCGATAAAATAAAAAAATATTTTGTAAAAATTCGTATTAACTTCAGGGCGCAAGGAATCATTTGCAAAATAAAAATATACCTAAACTTCAAAATACCCTCTCACGAATCTTATTATTACATCCCTTTGATTGAACATTTTGGGTGATGAAATTGTATCATCACCACCAACTTAATTCCTCACCCTTTTATTCCTCCGAGATTTTCTAATATATCCAAAGTTGAATTCGAAAGAAATTAAAATATATATTTTGACCCTTTCGTAATTCTAGCTGAATCTTGCACATATTTTTGAATGGACAGAACTTCCATATGTTATGCCCTATTCTCATCACTAAAGTTTTAGATGTTAGGCGTTATTTTCATCCCTACTTCTAGATGCTATGCCCTATTCTCATCACATAACTAGTAGAACTTATGTCATATTATCATCACACAACATACCCACAATCAAATCATCTTATTAAAGATAAATAAGTAGACTTGCTAGAAATGATCAAATTAAAGGCAAATATTATTAAACTATTATTACAAACCGAACAAACAAATATAAAATAATATTTTTAAGTGAAAGAAAATACTACTAAATCGGGTGGCTCCTCTTTCGCATCTACCTCCTTCCTCTTGGCATTCTGTGTCGCCTCGTCTTCTTTCCTTCCCTTTTTATACCGATGAAACGCGCACATTTCTCTCTTCATCCACAAACTCGTTTGCCGTGACCGTCAGTCATCTTTTATCCGCATATGACCGATTAATCAAACTCAACCATAACGACACTGAAGTTCTTTTGATGTGCACCTCAGCAGATGTCGCTCGTGTAAAATTGTAGCCTCCTCTTTCAATCTAGGTGGCTCCCCGATCGCAATCTCTTACAACCTTAGAAACATGGGCGTTTCCTTTGACAGCCGACACGATTTCAAATCGTGTGTTGCTAATATCATCAAATCATATCTCTGTTTCTTCGTAACCTCAGTCGTATCCGGTCCCACTTTGACCTAAACAGTTTCGAGAGAGCCATCCAATGCCTTTGGTACCTCTCGCCTCGATTACTGTAACTTTCTTTTCACCGTAACCCCTGACACTACAATTTGTTCCCTTCAACTAGTCCAGAACTTTGCGGCTCGAGTTCTCCGTCGAGGACGGATCTCGTGCCACACTCCTGCTCCGTGAAATTCAGTGGCCGCCCATTAAATTTCGAATTACTTTTAAAGTCAGACTTCTCACTTTTAAAATCCTAAACACCCTAACTCTCCCTTACCTGTACTCCACACTGGGTGTGTACAGACAACAAAGAGCCCTTCGCTCGGGAAGTGCCCTCCTGCTTTCGGGTCCTCGCACTTGTCTCTGCTGCATCGGTGTTCATACATTCTCTGTAGTTGTCCCTAAGCTGTGAAGTGGGCTTACGCTCTTCTTTCTCGCCTGGCCCTTTCAAGCGCGTTCTGAAAACTCGCTTCTTCTGTCAGGCAGTTTCCTTTTCGATGGATGGGCGCCCTGCGAAGGCACCCCCCCATTAAAACATCTATTATTATTATATTAAGTTGCTATAATAGGATAATTTTTTACTGAAGACCATCCATCCATACAGGGTGTTTGTTATACATCCCGATTCTTCAGTCAACTGCATCTTCAAGGAATTTTCTATTTCTTCATGGATGTTGTAAAAAAGTGGACCAGACAAATTTTGAGGGGATGGTGGATTGTAACCTGGTCTTAGTATGTATCATTTCCATAAAATACTTAAGACTGAACTTAGAAATGGAATATTATTTGCATAAAAGAATTTGGCTATTTTGTTACCAATGACATTTTTAGGCAGAGGTGTTGGTGTCAAGCAAAAATCGCTTACTTTCTTTTGATTTTTTTTTTCACTGAAATTTGTCAGTGGAAAAGAGAATGACTACGGTTCATCTGAGAGAGGTCTATGTCATGACAGTATGAAGATGAAGCACTGGCAGTATTTTCAGTCTTGTTTTTTGATATGTATCAAACATTTCATTAAATGCAATTTTTATCCGTTCTATTATATTACTTATTTCATTATTGCATCTAAAATACTAGTCCCATAAATAATTTTGACTTCGCTTCATTCATACCCTAATTTTTGTCATGATCCAAATGTCTTTGGTATTATTTAATACAGCTAACTTCAGTCAACTGCAGCTAACTACAAGTAACTTCAGACTAGCATAAAAGTTAACTAAGTTGTTGCCAATTTGTTTTATTTAGCTGTGAAATAAAAAAAGTTAAATTACAGCAAGCACGTGACAAAAGAAATGGACATACGAAAAAAGAATTTACCTGGGGGTTTTAAATGAAAATCTGGAAGCGCCTACCTAAGGAGGCATTTTTTAAGTTGGGTTTTTTTTTAAACCTATACCTATTTAATATCAATATTTTCCCCATTTTTGCTGATGTCCTATGGTTTCATCTGATTGGATGGTTACTTTTGGTCCCATTAGCTATTAGGTAATCGGTAAGTACTCTTGCCCCATGATAACCTAAATTGGTTGCCATTCTTCTCAAAAGTAATTTAAGTAAGTTAAGGCAGCTCGCGTGAAATTAGTTTCGAGATTGGACGGGTGTTTCAAAAAGGACACATTTTAAAAGTTTTCATTCAACGCTCCCGGCAAATGTGTTTCGCTGCATTGAGTTCGTTATTAGAATGACTCCGGGAAATGAGAAAACCCTTCAGGAGAATCAGATCTATAGGAAAATGCGCCTCGTTTCCGAGAAGGCTCAAAATGATAGAACCAGTGTATGCATCTTTTACTCATGTTTTAAAATGAAATGTTTATTATGTAGGATGGATGTTTATGATGGATATTTTTAAAGAGTAAATTGACCTGCAAAAGTTTGCCGCAGCGTTACAACGAGGGTGGGGTCCGGAGAGTTGCCAATCGTCCCTTTTTTTGTTATTTGAATTATGTATGCAACTGCATAACTTTATTTATAAACATACTAAAAAAAAAAATATTGAGATCCCTGTGCATTTATGACTACAGATGGTCAATTCTGTATCAAACACCTTGAGAAAAGGTGTCAATTCATTATGAAATCTGTATTTAGGAATGTCTTACGTGTGGAAAAGGTTAGAAGCTAAAAGTGTACAGTAAGAGTAAGAGTAGAGTGGACAGGAGATTTTAGGGTAGAGTGGTGAAAAAGAATTAGTGAGTTAATGTAGTTTGCTGGGCGACCAACCATCTCCATTGTATTTTTTCTAGTTATTATTCCTCACGTTATATTCTTCGTATAAAGTAGGCTCTCGCGCCTCTCTTTTTTTCAATTTTCTTCTTTCAATGTCTAACGCAGAATCTATGATTTCAATGTGTGCAATCATTTTGCAATCTCACCTACTATATATTAGGGGCGGGTCCTCTCTTGAGATAGGTTTTCCGCTTCTAAATTTACCTCTATTGTTTTCATTGTAGTTGTGCGGGATGTCCATAGTTCTTTTTTCTTCGTTGGTTAATATATCATTTAACTTTTCCCATAATTTACATCCTCTCCTGTGCAAAAACACATTTATTGGTGTCAGACCGATGTCGTGGTACAGGTCACTTTGTCTTTTGTATTCTCTTCTTCTCGTGTTTGAAATAAAATATACTGCTGCATTTTGAACTCTTTGAAGTTTAAGTGTGTTCATTTTATGGAGTCTGTTCAGTGGAACAGCTGGGTAGAGAGCAACGTAGACCGACCGGCAAACTGCGTTGTATATTTTTCTTTTGTTTTCCACCTTCAAGTCTCTAAATTGATATAATTTGGTTATATTTGCTTTAGCTAATCCTATCCATTTCTTTACGTCTTTTGAGGCCGAGTGCTTTTCCTTCATTCCCATAGCGATATCTGTTGTCGTCCACTCTAATTCTGTCCGTTTTTCATCTCCCTAATGGGATAATAGTAAACTTGTCCGCATTTGTTCATCTTTGTTTTCTAAAATTCGGAAACTACTGCCCGTTAATAATATTTTTTGATGGTTGCCTTGAAGGCAGTCGTTACTATTTTTCCGCATTTTCCTATGCTTACGGAAAAACTAACTGCGAATAAAATCTTCGGTGGCTAATCTTCCATTTCAACTCAAATTCGTTAATGTTCGCTATTTCAGCCGCCGTTATCCTTGTCATCATCTAGGGCTGCCTGTATGGGTTACTTGCTATAAGCGTGATATCATCAGCGAACTGTATAATATAGCTTGTGTATTCGTTAAGTGGGCTGGGAAGATCCATTGTGTATACACTGTAGAGTGTCGGACATCAAAAATGTCGAAACACTAAACCAAAACACGGAAAAAAATATAGAAGTAAGCAATTTGCTAAAGGATAAAAAAAATGTAAAAAGAAACTTAGATTAGTTCTAATTTATTGTTCTTTTACACCATTTTCTTGGATTGGCGAAGAAAGTATGGCAGCACCTATGAAAAACGGCTTTAAATCGTGGATGTTCATTTGTGTTTATGGTAGTTATTAGTGGTCTTTGCACTTACTACACTATTTGTAAATATATATATATATATATATATATATATGGGGCCGTATTTAGCATCTTCGGTGGGCTAGTCCACTGACTCCCTCTAATAACCGGAGTGCTAATAAAAAACTCCTATGAAAAACGGCTTTAAATCGTGGATGTTCATTTGTGTTTATGGTAGTTATTAGTGGTCTTTGCACTTACTACACTATTTGTAAATATATATATATATATATATATATATATATATATATATATATATGGGGCCGTATTTAGCATCTTCGGTGGGCTAGTCCACTGACTCCCTCTAATAACCGGTGCTAATAAAAAACTCCTGACTCACCGCACAGTTTCTCCTTATGTTCGATGGGTCAACCTTATCTTTTTACCGCAACATTTCTTAGGCCTGAGTGGGATACCCCGCCGGTACTCAGACTACCCAGATATATTTACTTACCCGAACATTGTATCTTCAGAGCTCTGAAATGGAGACCATTATTCCTCCCAATGTGCTATCGGCTTCTTCTTGTAAATGCTTTAAGAAATATGACTTGTAAATTGTCAGTCTGTATTTTATAAGAGCTCGAGTATGGCGCGGCCTAACTTTGCAAAGGAGGCTTGCATACAACCCAATCTTGATTCTGGCTTGGGCGTGGGAAGGTGAACGTTGTATACGAGGCTTGCGGTGTCATACAGAGGTCCGGGATCGGCATTCAAATGCCCCCACCACGGTTTCGTAAAATTGACAAGGAGACCAATTCCCTCAAGTTATCTTGCTGATGGGCTTAGGGGCTGCGTGGGAGCGTGGGTATGGAATAGAAAACGTCGAGGTTTCGTGGGTTGATCGATATGGAGCGTTGCCCTGCGAAGGGCTCTTTCGTCGTTGCGTGCCCTTCAGGGACACGGCGCCCAGGCGCGCGCTCTCTCTCTCTCTCTCTTCCTCCGTCTTCACCACTTTCTTTTACGAACCTCTTCAAAACTTTATGGTGCATATGTCCTTGTTGATCTGACTAAATCTGCAGAGCGATTCCTCTTAAATCTCGCCTTGTATAGTCTTTTGGTTTAAAAGATGACAGAGTGGTTAGAGCGCCTCATCCGTTGATCTCAGCGTCCGAGAATTTCTTTATCTTTCAGCTCGTCCTTCTTCCAAACTTAGTCAATGGGGACAGTTTCATTCACCTTGCCTCCTTTCTTTATTGTTCTTCTCTTTACAACAGGGATAAATAATGCCTTCAATCGGAGTGCACTTTTATTGTCCTGCACCCGAGGGAGGGTTCAATTTAGCGGAGATTTGTAATACTTCTTTCTGGCCCCAATATTTAAGGTTTTACAGTTTGCTATTTTGGGGGGGTTATCCTTAAAACTTTTTACATTATTTTCTGCCATCATTACTTTTTTTTCCCTTTCTTCACCAGATTGTGGTGCCTTTGTTAGTTGCGCCCGTTTTATCCCTTGACAAATGGGTTCATTTGCCTTCGTTCATCGTGTTGCTCCAGAAAAATGATACCTCGCAATTAATGGGGTAGATGAAGAGAAGGCGAGAAAAATGCGCAAGAAGAGCGAACATTGGGGAGAAAGACTTAATGACTCGTGTTGACTCAGAAAATCGAGAAACCCAAAGTGGTATTCGAGCTTCAAATCCATTTTTGAATTACTACCCGATTCTTTCTTTTTAGATTCGGTGTCGAGGGTTTAGTGAGTGGGGAATCCCAGTCTCACTTCCTGGACATATATTTTATTACCGCACCGAGGTGAAGAAGATGTGAAGCGTATCCAATACACCTACCTTAGCCACTTCCAGTGAATAAGATTAACCCCGGTGTGTACCCTTTTGATAAAAACTAAGATGATGATCCCGAGTGTGTTCCCCACTCAGTTAAAGCCAACCATGGGTAGGTCGGTGGAATATTGAGATTTAGGCCGAGTGGATTGCTTAATAATTGCCAAAGGATCGTCCAAATTAGTTAAACACACAGATACAAAAAATAATCTCTAATATACATGAATTTGAAATAAGCATCAGCGTATATAAATATAAATAGGATTAATCTTGCACTGAATAAATACGAAGAGCGGTCAATAAGTTTTGCGAATCGGTAGGGCAAAACAGAGGAAGGGGAATGGCTGTTTGTGGGGGTGTTAGGACAAGTTATGACAAGTCAGGACCTGCAGCCGCAAGTGCATTGAAGTTCGTAATTATTTTTGAAGGGGGGCGGTGAAGATCTTCTTCTGATGACGATGATCACACCTAGTCCAGCCGTCCGAGGTTACCGAATGAGAGGGTAATTCTAGACCAGTGATCTGCTGATCCTATGCCGGATCACGAAGGTGAGCCACAAGGTTACTCAAATCGGACTTCTTCCTTGAAGTACCTGTCCGATTATTCGGTTCCTGGAGTGGGTAGCCAAAACCGATTACCTAGCTACGTCTAGGGTAATCCGCAGAGGGAGGTCTTGTGTAACCCCAGACTCTGAAGGGAAGGGGGGCTGCGAGAAGTTTAGCACCTAAAAGTATCGTGACGGCAACAACCACTTCGCCGAGAAGTCCTTCCTTGCAGCGGGCGAGCGGTTTCCTTATGTTGATCGAGTTCCACACACTCGACGTAGGTCCAAGAGCTTCTGCCTGATTCCAGGGAGAAGTCTTCCTTCTATTTCTCTCACGAGCAGAATCGATAGAAAGAATCGAATTCTCGTAAAATCCGTATCGTCGCGCGAAAGACCTTTTTACATCTTTGGGTCGACGGTGATTCTTTCACGCCTTCGACCCATCTCGGAGTTTACGGCGGTGCGAAAAAAGGCCACGGAGAATTCGAGGCGAGAGGTGCGTTTAGAGATACGAGAAGGCACGCAGCTGGTGTTGGAGTATTTCTGCGTACACTTATGTAGGCGGTATTTAGACTTCTACATTCGGTCTTCGGCCAACATAAACGTATATATTTATAATGGAATTTCTCAATCAGATTTTAAACAATATATAGTTTCATTTATTCAATTTACTGTATCAATTACAATGTTCAATATAACTAATAAATAATTGCATATGCACTTCTTAAGTTTCATGAAAACAAACGTAGGTAAAATTGGGGGGGTGGTCAAGTAGGGTTTTTTGAAATAACACGGGTGCGGTTTTTGTTGAGGTTAGAAACACTAGTGTAAATTATGAATATGCCA
The DNA here is from genome assembly GCA_963969495.1 of Ceratothoa steindachneri. Classification (NCBI taxonomy): domain Eukaryota; kingdom Metazoa; phylum Arthropoda; class Malacostraca; order Isopoda; family Cymothoidae; genus Ceratothoa; species Ceratothoa steindachneri. The sequence continues at coordinate 20,544 of CAXAKS010000507.1, forward strand.
ATCTTGAATGCTCAGACTGCGAGGGAATGAAATACAAAAATCGAGATTTAAAATATCTATAAATTATAATGAAGAAGGACCTAAACAAGAAAAGGAACTACAAGGAGAGCTAATGTAAGAATTAAGATTTCTAAAAAACATACTTGCGTTAAGGGAAAATTACAATAGGTCGGCGTTGAAGTATAGGTCTACACATTTAAGAGTTCTATAATATTCCGACTCCATTTGAGGCCGCACAAGTACAGATCTTGAGCAATCCTAGCCAGATACACACATACACATAAGCAGAATCGTGTATAGTTCTGGAACGAACTATTAAAGCGTTAGGACGACTTCATATTCAAACCTTCAGTCATCGCCACCATTAAGTTTAATAATTCAATTCCCATTTTAATTTGCATATTAGACATTCATACTTTGCGCATCGTCCTGGAAATAATTAAACTTTAGCATTCACCAAGCATTATATGGTGGAAACTTAAATTTAGGTACTTTGGATCAGAAATTCAAGAGAATGCCAATGCCGCTGGGAAAAGGAATAAATTCAAGGGAAAAGGACTAGAACAACAACATAACCCATGATTTAAAGGGAAAAGCTACTCCTAGTGATTATTTTAAAGGACCTAGCGAGTGTATATATATATATATATATATATATATATATATATATATATATATATATATATATATATATATATATATATATATATATATATATATATATATATATATATATATATATATATATATATATATATATATATATATATATATATATATATATATATATATATATATATATATATATATATATATATATATATATATATATATATATATATATATATATATATATATATATATATATATATATATATATATATATATATATATATATATATATATATATATATATATATATATATATATATATATATATATATATATATATATATATATATATATATATATATATATATATATATATATATATATATATATATATATATATATATATATATATATATATATATATATATATATATATATATATATATATATATATATATATATATATATATATATATATATATATATATATATATATATAGGGTGGGCCAAAAGTCACTGAGGGGCTGCAATATGTGATCATAATGCTACTAATAGTTTTCTTTCTTTCTTTTTCAGTTATTTCATAGATTGTGACTTTGAAATCAATAGAGAAGTATAGCGTCGCACAACGTACCCAAGTTGTGAAATTCTTCTATTAACGTCAGGGGTCAATTATTCTAACACAAAGAGCATATGGCAGGCATTTTCAAGTTTGAGATGCACCAACTGCGAAAACAATTCTGAGCATAGTTCGTCGTTTTGAAGAACAAGGAGCAGTGAGGGATCTTCCACGAGCTGGGAGACTTCGGACTGTCATAACCAATGAGACCAGGTAAAGAGTGCGAGAGTGTCTTGAACAGAATCCTGGAACGTCGAATCGAAGACGTTCCGGACAACTTGGGGTATCAGGAACTTCGCTGCGAAGAGATCTCCACACCCTCAACCTTTTTCCCTACAAGGTACAGTTTGTTCAACAGTTGAAACCCGAACATTATGAAACTAGGCTCCAATAGGTGCTCAAAATTCAGGAATTGGCACGAAATTTTACGCAAAAATTGATCATGTCTTGGTGAAGCTCACTTCCATCTCGATGGGTTAATTAACAAACAAAATTGCAGTTTGGTGGTCTCTGAGAATCCGAGAGCAACGCGCCAAAGAGAGTTGCACCCCCGTAAAGTGCACGGTGTGGGGTGCAATGACAGCGGATGAGATAATCGGACTTTATTTCTTTGACGATTTTTTTCTTTTTTTTTAAGGGGCTATCTGGCGACTGCCCACTTGGGCATAAGTCGCCGCAAGCAAACAGCCTAGTTTTAGACTACTTCAAAATAAATATTTGAACAGAAACAACAATAAAAAAAGAGATGACAATCAGGAAGCACGCTCCGGCGTCGGGGGAGGTCCCCCTCCACTCGGCGTAGGAGCGTGTGACCTAGAAATAAAAAATAACTAACAAAAACAATAACAAAACCTAGTTAAATAAAAGGGAGAAGGCCGGGGTCACCCCAAAAGTCAACAAGTCCACCAGTCAATGTGCACGTACTCGTCCCGAGTACAAGGGACAGGCGGTAGCGACCCCGCCCATAGCGATCCCGGGGCAGCTAACGTGCGCGAAGATCACCAGACTGGGACATTCGACAAAAATGTGCCGAACAGTCTGGGGGACGACGCAGTCGTCACAATAGGGCGCAGGCGAGCGCTGCATCAAATAGCGATGCGTCACACGAGTGTGTCCGATTCGGAGACGACAGAAAGCGACCTGAAGACGTCACGACATTGGGGGATAGGTCTATGGGAACAGTTGCGGCGCAATGGCACACAACTTTTAAGTTCCTTTCGACCGTCTCCCATCTTCTTTGCCAAGAGGTCCGAAGAGCTGCCCGAATTCCTGTCATGTAGTCGGTGTGAGGAAGAGCGAAACGCTGGTCCAGACGCAGAGTCCACGCCCTCATCAGCGCGCCCATTCCCCGCAATTCCTACCTGTCCAAGAACCCAGCAGAAGATAATCTCAACATCCGCCCGGCTCGCCAAAACCATGGCGTCACGGATAGCTTGAACCAGGGGATGCGGAGATTCCAATGCCCCGAGGGCACTCAGGGCGCTCTGTGAGTCGCGATAGATCACAATCCGGTCTCCGAACCGGACACGTCGCGTAATCTCCCGTACCTAGTGGTGTATTGCCACCAGTTCCACCGTGAAGACAGACGCAGCACCTGGCAGAGCCCTGCTGACTTCAAACAGAGGGGATATGGCGTGGAAGCCGACCCCCTCTTCGGACTTGGAGCCATCCGTATACACTGGCACGGTTCCAGCGTGACACGATGTGTGCTCCAAAAATGACTAACGCAATAGTCCCGGCACCGTACAAGCTTTGGGAGCAGAGGCGTGGCAAAAAATAGCCAAACATGGTACCCTCCAGGGTGGTACCCTGGGCAGAACCAGGGGCGCCACCGGCCCGAGAGCTATACCTAGCTCTCGAAGAAGTTTCCTGGACCCAAACCCAAAGGGCGTCTCTCGGCGGCATAGGCACCGTCGAGATCAGCTGCGGATGCAGTGACAGCTGTTGGCGACTGAGGGAGGAGCCGGGCTCACGCGTACAGGCGAGTGATGCACTACACGCGGCGTAGAGCGAGTGTCATCTCCCCAGCATCTACCAACAGACTCTCAATGGGGAGAGTGCGGAAGGCACCGGTCTCAAGGCGAAGGCCGGTGTGGTGGATCAAGTCACCCTTCCGCAATAAACGCTCGGCTGCGGATGCATAAAACTGGCATCCGAGGTCGAGCTTCGAACGAACAAAAGATCGATAAAAAAGTAAGGCAGTAGCCCTATCAGCACCCCAAACGCTGAACATCACGGAACGGAGAATATGTATTTGGTGGGTAGAAGAGAACCTAAGGCTGCGAATATGAGGCCTCCCAGGTGAGGCGTCAGTCAAATACAAGACCGAGGAAACGGTGCGATTCAACCACTTCCAGGCGTACCCCATTAAGAAACAAATCTGGGTCGGGGTGGAGCCGTGGGTGGCGGCAGAAGTGCACCACCTTAGTCTTGGCCAAGGAAAACCGAAATCTGTGCGCTTCGGCATAGCGAGAGACGCGGTTCAATGCCTGTTGGAGTCGACGCTCCAGAGTTGGCATGTGGGCAGCGCCGACAGAGATCGAAAGGTCGTCCACGTAGAGCGTAGCGAAAACACCTTCCGGCAGCACTGAGGTGATGCCGTTGATGCTCAGGGCAAAGAGTTTGATACTGAGGACACTTCCCTGCGGGACACCCTCAACCTGCTCCTTTGGGGCAGAGAGGGCTCCCCCCAGCCGTACGCGGAATCGACGATCTCGCAAAAATTCAGATAGAAACATTGTGAGGCGTACCCCTCGCCCCTATCGTGTACAGAGTCTCCATGATACCGTATCGCCATGCGGTATCATAGGCCTTCTCGAATCGAAAAACAACGTGGCGTAGTGCTGTCTACGAAGGAAGTCCTCGCAGACGGCATTTTCCAGTCGGAGCAGAGCGTCCGACGTGGAGTGGAACTTGCGGAAGCCGCACTGTGCAGAAGACAAATGGCTTACGCTGTCCAGGGAAAAGGCTAATCTAATATTTACCAATTTCTCCATCAACTTGCACACGCAAGAAATTAGAGAGATTGGGCGGAAACGGTCGGAGTAGAGTGATCTCTGCCTGGTTTGCGAAAGGCGAGCACAGTCTGGTAGAAGACCCTCCACCCAGATCCTGTTGAACAAATCTAAGAGAAAGGCCATGCTTCGCTCACCCAGGTGTCGAAGCAGGGCGTACGGGACATCCTCCGGATCATGGGCGGTGTCCGTGCACGAAGCAAGAGCGGAGCGCAACTCACTTACAGTAAACCTGTCGTTGAAGGGTTCTCCACCTCTGGAGGTTAAAGTCCAGTCGGCGGCCTTCCGCGACATCACGACGTGCATTGAATGCTGGCGGAGCAGCATCCCGGCCAGAGAATGCGGAAAAAGCAGGCGCGAAGGATTCCGCCACGGACGCGGGGTCTGAGATTGCGGTCCCATTCTCCTGGAGAACGGGAGGGGGGTCCTGTGAGAACTTGCCCCGAATCCTTTTGACTCGCCTTTACACCTCTGCTAGAGGGGTCTTCCCGTTAAGTGAAGACACGTATTCCCGCCAAGAAGAGCGGCAGGGGTGCTTCGAAATATACTGCAACCTAGCTCTAGCCCAACGAAATTCAGCGACAGTGAAATCGTTCGGGCGGCGCTTATAGCGCATGTAGGCATAACGCTTCTGTTTCAGGGCCGTCTCACACTCGGCCGACCACCATGGGAGTGGTCGGCGTGCAAAACGGCCAGACGTCCTAGGAATAGTAGTCAGTCCCACGGCGATGAGGTTGGCGGAGAAGAACTCAAAGGCCTCATCTACCGACCTAAACTCCTCGACTGAGATAGAGAATTCAGTCATTTTCTGAAAAGAAGGCCACCGCGCCCACGCCAAGCACCACCGAGGTGGTCTCTCAGGCGGCAGTTGCCCTGAAAATGATATTTGAATGGGAAAGTGATCACTACCATGGAGGTCATCGACCACTCCAAATCAAAATCAGGCTGTGCATCCGAAGAGCACAAGATAGGTCAAGGCAAGAAAATGAAGCGGTTCTCGGCCAGTGATGCGTAAACGCGTCCACGTTTAGGACACCCATCTCAAGCTCTTCGATCAGATCGGAAATGACTTGTTCCCTGGGATGAATTAAGTAATCTCCCCAGATAGGATGCCTGCCGTTTAGATCTCCAAGCAAGAGAAAGGGCCTCGGCAACCGTGCCACGACGCGGCGGAAGTCCCCCGCGTCGAAGTCAGCTGACGGTGGAATGTACGCAGAAATGATAGTATACCTCCTATCCAGGTGAAGCTGCACAGCCACTGTCTGAAAGGAGGTATCTAAAGTGAAAGAAAGAACAGAGACATCATGCCGGGTGTAAACCGCGCATCCCCCAGCCCGGCCATCCCGCGGTGGTGGGGTCGCAAGACCCTTGTACCCAGGGAGAGCGGGCAGGGGGCACGCGCCTAGCATAGTCTCCTGCAGAAAAATAGCTAACGGGGAACGGGACGAGACGAGCCTCCGCAGCTGCTCCCAGTTGGCCTGGAGTCCACGACAATTCCATTGAAGGAATATGCCCTCCAAGCCTAGCTCGAAGACGCGGGGGCCCTCTTCGAACAGAAGACCCTCACGGGAATAGCCGTACGCTTCCCGGAGGCAGAACCCTGGGCGCTGTTGGCCGGACAAAGCGCTGAAGGCGCTGTCGCCTTCGAGGACTTATTGGTGGAGGTTGGGCTCGCCAGGCGAGTCTTTTCCTCCCACCGCCTCGAAGCCTCTTTTCGAGGAACCACCGTCTCCGAGCCGCTCAGCCCCCCACTAGGCGTGGGCGAAGGAGCCGAAGCTCCTTTCTTGCTGTCCTCCTTTCGGCGGGCAGCTTTAAGAACCCCGGAAGATGGCCTGGCGACCAACTTCAGGGGTGTTGCCTCCTGTGATTCTAACGACTCGGTGGAGGCGCGTGGCCGTTTCGCCTTACGGGAAACGGCACGCTAGGGGAAGAGGGGGAGCCGGGGTGTGAGCCCTCTTTGCCGCCAGCTTTACCAGGGGAGCGCCCGGGTTGAGTAGAGCCCGCAGAAGGGCTCCGAATGGGCGCGGAAACAACCGTGCTCGTTGGCCTGGATGGGCCAGGATCAGAGGGTGCCTCTCTAACTATTGAGGCATATGACGTCCCAGGCAGAGCAGGGCGCGCCAGGACCAAGTCCGTAGCCTCGCGGAATGAGAGTCTATCCTGGTCCTTAACGGCCAGGATTTCATTCTCAATCAGATATGCACCACATCACTTCGATGAAGCGGGGTGCGGCTCTCCTCAATTGACACACTTGGCCACACACGATTTACACAGATTTCAGGTGACCCCGATTGTGCACGTCTACAAGAACGATTCGTATGGCCGAAGCGGTGACAGTAATAGCATCGCCGCAGCAGTGGCACGAAGGCCTTCACGCGGTAGCGGTACCAACCGGCACGCACCGACTCAGGGAGCTTGTCACAGTCGAACGTGACGAAGAGTGTATGGGTGGGTCTCGAGGCCCCTCCCTGTTTTCTCATCACACGTTCGACCTTGACCGCGCCATGTCTCACAGCTCTAAGGTGATGTCCTCATGGCGTAGTCAACGAGTTCCCTCGCATAAACTACTCCTTTTACAAAGTTCATGCTAGAGTTTGGCGTCACACTCACTGGAGCGCCATCAAGTGTCCGAAGAGCACTTATCTTGGCCGCCTCGGCGGGATTCGCCGCATTCGCTAGAAGGCTCCCGTCCGAGAAACGGGTCACATCAGTGGATCGAATAACGAGGAAGCGTTTGAAGCCAGCGGGCTCAAGTGGCCCTGATGTTATCGATGTTCTGCCATGTGTACTTTTGGTCTGTCATAGTTTGGGGCTCCGGACTCGGTGGGGGCAGAGGGGCCATATGTGCCGATCTTGGCTTGGTCGCCTACCAAAGTGGCGGCCAACCCATCCGTCCTCGCAGCCCCCACAGATGGAGAGGAGACCCGAGTCTTTTTAGTTTTTTTTTGTCTTTTTAGTCTATCTTTTTTGGAAATGGCGGGGAATGAACCCACTTCTCACCTCAGCGGGCAGAAGCCCCTAGGCCAGATGGACCGGCCTCAACCAGGTCCTTCTCCGAAATGAAGAAGGTCCTGGTGGTCGTAGGGGCACCGGTTGGAGGAGATCCCTCCCCTCCTTGTACTGCCTCGGAAGCCCCAGCCGTTTGAGGAGGACCTTGCATAGGGGCGGATTCGGTTTGGTGCTTGGCGCCAAGCCCGGATTCCCCCCCATGGAAGGGCCTACCCTCTGACGCTGGGTTTCCTCAAGGACCATGTCTATCACAGGATATATATATATATATATATATATATATATATATATATATATATATATATATATATATATATATATATATATATATATATATATATATATATATATAAGAAGCAAAAGAGAAGCACGTGCCGGCGTCGGAGGTAGGCACGCCTCTCCCGGCAGAAGATCATGCGATCAACATCGAAGAGAGTCAAATAAATTGGAGGAGGCTAGCCTTCTCCACAACGTCAGAGTTCACAAGTCTGTATGCACAAGTGGTAGCGACTACGTTAGATGCAGTACCGGGACAGGTAAGGTGCGTGAAGATCCTCCAAACTGGGAAATTCAACGAGAATGTGCCAAACTGTCTGGTGGGCAACGCAATCGTCGCAGCTAAGAGATGAATCAAATGGTGGTAGTGCGTCCCTCGAGTGTGCCCACTTCGAACGCTATAAAAGACAACATTTCGGGTTAGGTCGAAGGAAATATGTGCAATGGCACATAACTTTAAATTTCCCTCGGCCGTCGCCCATCTTCTTTGCCTAGCAGTATGGAGGGCTGTTCTGACCCCTGCCATGTAGTCGGTGTGAGGAAGAGCGAGACGCTGTTCTGGTCGCCCAGTCTTTAGCAACCTCATTCCCCGCAATTATCACATGTCCAGGAACCCAACAGAAGGCACCTCCTTGCGTGATTCTACGATACGTAGCTGAAACCACGGTAATGTGATTTTGGGTTTCCTCGCCACAGGGAGACGAGCGCCCAGAGTAAATTGATCCGCGTCTTCCACGCCTTTCTGTGCGATTTTAGTTCAATGACTGAATTTCACAATGACAGAAGAAAAGAGCCATATTTAGAGATACCTCCAACACTAGATTCAAATAAAGATTTCCAGGAGGAAGAAAATCCTTTCTTCTTTGAGTATCGTCACTAAAATTTAGCAAGATTTTGTTAACAAAATAAGGTGTCCATCTACTGTGACTATTTCATAACACGCCAATGTGTCCATACAAAACAATCCAAAAGCACACCTCCTTCCCCTACCCCGCGCATTTTTAAGAATACACTCAAGTATTCATCACCGTTTTGTATGAACCCATGTAGAAATATTTACCATTTCAAGGTCCCTTTGATGGGAATCAATTTTGCTCTCTCTTGTGGCAACTTTTTCTTGAGGAATTAAAATATGTCCCTTGATAACCCAGAATTGCGAGGAGATTTACTTTGCACGCGCTATAAATCTTCCCACTTTGCTCCACATTTGGTTGCCCCAAATTCGACTCTTGCTCATTCGTTCGCTTGAATTTCCTTACATTTTCATCCTCCTTTACTTAGGATGATTCGAAACACTAATTGCCAAGTTTTTTGTTCAATTGTTCACGTTAGCTACTCAGTTAACTAACTCCCAAAACTTTCACACATTCCCACAAATCTCAATAATATGGATCACAGCCACATTCACGTGATTCATCCCTTTATCCTTTTCTCCTACCAAACCGCACTTTTATTTTCTACTTTTTGAGTAATTTGGTTCAAACTACTACCAGCAAATACTTATGGTTGACGAAATTTGCCATTGCAGTCTAGAAGACCTTTAAGCTTTTTCGACATTCCTATTCTATATATATTTTTCCTGCATTTGTCTATCCCACCTCTCATACTTTCTTCGCTACGTGAAAATGAGGCGATGAGTTACGTTTCTTTTATTTTCAATTATTCAAAATATGCCGTTGGCTACGCGGCTTATTGGCCACTGAACACACCGTGCTTTTTATATTGCAGAATAATGAACAGAAGTTTTCATTACAAAGTTATGGCAGAGTATCAACAAAAGGAAGCAAAATTAATCAGAATTTTATTAATTCTTCAACAAGAAAATCTAAATTTCTGATAAGGTCAAAACGATACATGATGATGAAATTTTATATAAAATTCAACATCAATATCTATGGAAACATCCCAAGAATAGATAGTTCATGCCTTGCAAGGAATCTTGGGAAAAGGCTATTTATTGACTTTCCCTCCTTACTGCTTTGCCCTCCGTACTTATCTTCAATAGTGGGCGAATTTAAACCATTATATGAAACTTCTCAATAGTCTTCACAGTAAAGTAGTCGCTTGCGGCCGCGAAATTATCCTAACGAAAACGTTCTGTTATCATCGATTGAGCAAGAAAACTTAATTAGCCTCTGCGGAATGCATTCGAGGAGCCAATCTTTGGCATTAATGCGCAACTTCATTCTGGTCGAGCTCTAAAATGAAAAGAACACGCGCTGGAACGACGCAACTGCCTAAGCGGGCCATCAACTCGCAGCGTTTTACTCTACTTTGTTACTCTACTTTGAAACTGTGCTGTCCGCCCCAACTCAACTTTAAACGGAAATTGCCCACTAAATTTGCAATATACGCAGAACAATACGAAATGCAATCAGGAAAATAGCATAAGTTTAAATGTTCGCCAAAACGGAAATTATTTGGGTTCCAGTAAGAAAAATATTATAAAGATTCAGGCGGACGCAAATATCAAAGCAACATTCGACTTTTAGTGACTAAATCTCGCCGGCTTTGTACAGAATTGTGGGTATAGCAGATATACAAACATTAATTATTATAATGATTAAGATCATTAATCATTGAAAGGAATACAGGCGAACAGCAATTATGACATCGTTGACGAACCTTTTGAAGGCAAGTTTGTAACGAAATCGTGTAAAGCAGTTTCCCAAACTTTTTTTGTAGTGACCCTGAGCACAAATTGAATTTGCCTTGGCAGCCCTCAGTGATGAAATATTATTTTAGTATTGTTTTATATTTATCCAATTGAAAAGGTTTACTGAATTTGACTATATAAGTTACTAATTAATAAATATAATATAATATTCAATGAAGATAATTGGAGGCAAACTTTTGACTGCCAACCGCTTCATGAATGAACCGTTTTGACTATTCAACCACTAATGACTGTTGATAAATATAATAATTTATTCAGTGTTTCTACATTTAGTTTTACTTTTATCGAATATATTTTACGGACATTCGCTTTTATTTAATAAAATATTTTTTATTTCTGTTTATTAAAAGATATTAAAGGCACATTTTCAGATTAATGTAATTTATTGAAGCAAAAAGCAAGCAAAGAAAATAAACTTTTGGCTGGCAACTTCTTCTGGTTCTTTGAGTATATATACGAGGGGCGGTCAATAAGTTTTGCAATTCGAATATAAGGAAACGAGATATGAGGAAAAGTGTTTTATTATTTTTCAGTATAACTACCCTCGACTTCAATGCACTTGCGCCACTTGTCCCTGAGGCTTCGAATTCCCGACAACCACAAATCTCCCGACTGCTGTTCAATCCACTCCTGGACGGCGAGCTGGACATCTTCATCGTCCCCAAACCGGCGTCCACGCAGTGCAGCCTTGAGCTAGGGGAATAAAAAAGTAGTCGCTAGGGGCCAGATCAGGACTGTAAGGGGAATGGTTGAGTTCATCGAATCCGCACTGGCGCATGGCAGCTTGTGCAACTCTGGCCTTGTGGACTTTGACGACGTTGAAGTCGATCATGGCGTGAGGTTTCTAGGGACCCAACGGGCAGAGATATTGGTCATGGCCAAATTGTCGTGGATTATGTTGATAACACTTCCATGTGATATTTCAAGTTCTCGCTCGATTTCTTCAACCTTCACCTGTCGATTTTCGAGGATCATCCTCTCCACACAGGCCACATTGTCTTCGTTGGTCACGTCTAACGGGCGTCCTGGACGGGGGTCATCTTCAAGGGACTCACGACCATGGCGGAACTCCCTATTCCAGTGAGCAATGGTTGCATAGGAAGGGGCTTTGTCGGTGTACACTGCAACCATGCGTTCATAGATCTCTTTTGCATTCTTGCCTTGGTCAAAAATTTGATCACTGCGCGGTGCTCAACCTTCTCCATTGTTGAAAAATTTGTGACTGACGATCTGCGATCAGGTACTGCTTCTTAAATAGACGAGGCAGGAGCGTGCGGCTGCAGGTCCTGACTTGACATAACTTGTCCTAAGACCACCACAAACAGCCATCCCCCTTCCTCTGTTTTGCCATACCGATTCGCAAAACTTATCGACCGCCCCTCGTAATTGATTGAAAATTGGAAAAAAAGTATTTTCGTGACTACTGTGATGTTCCTTCATATTCTGGACAAGTTTCTCCAGATTTGGCTTAATGTTGATGCAGAGAGAACAGCGCAGATCATGTTGAGGGTCCAGACGGTTTCTTGTTATAGTCTTGATCGTCACAAGAACTGAAAATCCTTGTTCACAGAGGTAGGTGATGAGAAATGGAATAAGAGCTTTTCAGCCTCATGAATCATAATAGACTTATCATTCAGTTGAGCCCAGAATTCAGAGTATGAGAGACTTTCAAAACGTTGATTTTCTTGGAGATCTAAAAGTTCTTAAAATCCTGGGATATCTTCAACATCACTAACATTCACACCGAACACATATGTGACCCAGCTGTGTTGAAATAAGTGAACATTTTCTGGCAAATATTTGTTCATTTCCTACAGAAGCTTCTGAAAATAACCTTGGTAAAACAAAATGTCAGCAAGCTCTATTTCTGATATTTCTGATGATCTTCCAGCACTGTTGTACTAAGCTCTGGAAAATAAGCCGTTTTATCGGTGGCTAATTTTTCTCTACATAGTGAAAGTTTCTTTTTGAATGATGCATTTTTTTTCCGTGATGGCTACCATAGTTTGATATCGGCCTTCCTCGTCTGAGTTAAATTCGTTCAAGTGCCTGAAGATTTCGCCTAAATATGCTAGCTTTGCCACCCAAGCAGCATCTTTGAAAAGTCGGCCAGCTTACATATGGTTCTTCTCTTGAAAAAAAACTTTATTTTAGTTTTAAGTTAAATAACCCGTCCAAGGATGCGACCTCGAGACAGGAAACCGGTATTATAGTAGAAAATGCGCGAGTTCAAAGCTCTGACCTTTAAAAAATTCACAATTGGAATAACATCATACAGCACAACATGGAGTTCTGGCTGGAGACGTTGAGAATCCAAGTTTTACCGAAGTAAGAAACTGAATTAGCATGACATCAGGATTTTCTCCTTTAACCTGAGTAACAAAAACTAGTCGATTTCCCATCAACGATGGCGATCCATCACTAAACACAGCCAAACAGTTCAACCAATCTATGTTATGTTTCTTGAAAAGCTTGTCCGCCCTAACAAAGATATCTTCTACTGTGGTGGTTGTTGACAGGGCATTACAGAACAGATATTCTTCCAGAATTCTGACATCTCCTCTGTACCTCACAAAAACCATGAGTAGAGGTTCACCAACAATGTCCACAGATGCATCTATCTGCAATGAAAATCTATCTTCTTTTTTCAGTGCCACAATTAATTGATACAAAATATCTAATGACACGAGATCAATTCGACGTGTGATACTGTGGTTAGAAAGTAGTACAGTCAATTTTCTTAGCTACATCTGCTCCGCAAGTATTTTTCACCAAAGCGACTGCTGCTGGTTTCACCAGCTACTTCCCCATGTTGTGAGACCTTTTGGACCATGCAATATACCATGCCAGTTCAAAGGATGGCAAGGAAGCTTTCTCTAAAGAAAAAGCTGAGCCTGAAGGCGAATCAATCCGACTTCGTTTTACTTGTTCTTCCTTATCCTTCCAGTAACTTAGAGGCTTTTCAATAAAGTTTGGATAAACTGAACAAGAGTGGCGTTTCATTTTGCATTGGCAAGTACTTGAGGAAACTGAACACAATGAGTGCGGACATTCCCTGATCTATCTCTCAGATGTGCGAAGCCGCATTTCAGAAACTCAGGGTTATGCGACAATTGTTGTTTGCCCTGGGACATCGTTCCATCTGGAATTCATACCCGAAATGAATAATATAATATATATATATATATATATATATATATATATATATATATATATATATATATATATATATATATATATATATATATGTTAATAAAACCACTGTTGAAGAGCGTAGTATTTATTATCTCGAGACCAGTTTCGAAATGGATTTGGTCATGCCATCCTCAGTCGAACATTAAGAAAGAATACATGCAGTCCCACCAAGCGTACAATATTTATATAGTTTACCGAGATCCAACTCAAGTTCCTAATCAGGGAGTGTGAATTTAAGTTCATTAAGGACATCTTTTAAAATTAGATCTATGACGTAGGGGCTGCATTTGAATTTCCCATCCGAAAGGTTAAAGTTGGGGATTTCATTTATAAGGGTGGATTCAATGACCCATCTTTTGCGGAAGTCCTTACACGGGTAGATTAGTTTGGCCTGTGGGAAGTCTATCGGGTGGTTAAAGTTTTTGGTGTGTGTGAAAAGACTAGAGGCTGTGTTTCCCCTTCATTGAATCCACACTTATAGATGAAATCCCCAACTTTAACCTTTCGGATGGGAAATTCAAATGCAGCCCCTACGTCATAGATCTAATCTTAAAAGATATCGTTAATGAACTTAAATTCACACCCCCTGATTAGGAACTCCAATTAGATCTCTGTAAACTAACTAACTATATATATATATATATATATATATATATATATATATATATACGAGAACAATTGTTGAAAGTTTTGAAAGTAGTAAGGTCATAAATCAGAATAAGTGAGAGCAAGCGACTTTGGTCAGCAGACCTTGTTTTTTTCAACGCTAATCTGGCGACTAACAACTTGGGCATAATTTGCCGAAATCATCCGACAACCTAATGTTTGGCTAGATCATAGACCTCTTTAACACTGGGCTGGCTACTGCGCTATGTTTTGAATGTCGCCTGTGCATAACAGCCCCACTGAATTCAAACGCGCCCCTCGCCGCAGGAAACGCCAGTTTGAGTTGATCAGTGAGTCCAGCCACAAGTCACGTGCAACTGTCACGGTAAGCTATGGTAAGTTTACATTATTTTTGTATATTTGTACCCAAAACCGCATCCTTTTTGTTATAATATTAAAGAAATTTTAAGAGGTCTGTGCCTTGTTCCTTGTGTTTTTCTGCCATAATTGTTTGGAAACTTTTAAGGACGAGACTTTTGTTTTTCACTCCTCACTTACACAATGTGTGTGTGAGGGGGGTGTACTATTATTGCTAATAGTAGTGGTAGTAGCTAGTATATAGCTCATAGTAGTATTAATATCGATATCACCATTTTACGCTATTTTATTAAGAATTGAAAAGTAGCAGAATATTTTATATATAGGTTGAGGAATAAGTTCTTGCGTTTTTATTAATGTTGTGTTGATTTAAGTTTTGTTGACGTGATTTATGCACATATTAAGAAACAATAATAAATAATGAGAGCAAAATTTGCAAAGGTTAGGCTACGTCTCTTAACATCGTAGAATATTAGGCTTCTGCTTAGGTTACGTCTTGAAGTTGAGTAATAAGTCATTGCGGTTTATTTAAAAGTTGTGTTAATTTAATTTTTGTTTTGTACCCTCAAAATGGAATGTCAAGTTGAAAGGAAGGCGCATTTTCGACACTTATTATTCATTTTCAATCGAGACGGGGACAATGCAAACGCAGCCAAAGTTCGTCGCGATATTTGTGCTGTGTACGGAGAAAATGCTTTATCAGAGGGACAGCTCGTTGGTGGTTTTCACGTTTCAAAAACGGTCATTTCAATCTTAATGACGAAGAACGTTCTGGTCGCCCCATTAAGTTGGATGAATATTGATTGAACGACCTTCTTCATGAAAATCCTCGTCAATCGACAATTGGCGTGTGATCAGAAAACTGTAGTGAATCACCTTCATTCGATGGGGAAAGTTTAAAAAATCGGTGCATGGGTTCCGCACGCTTTGAGCGAAAGAAACAAACTTCAACGCTCTACGATTGCCGCAGGTTTGCTTGCTCCTCACAAGGCTACTCGTGGAAATAAGGACAAATTTCTTCACCGCATCATCACTGGCGACGAAAAGTGGTGTTTATGTCAACATGAACCATCGAAAACAAGGGCTTAGCCCCAATATAAAACACTTCCGCGATTAAAGCAAGGACTTCATACACGAAAGACGATGATGTGTGTGTGGTGGCATTGTGGAGGCATCATTCTTTATGAGCTCCTTGCGAACAACGAGATTGTCCATGCAGAACTCTACGTTCAACAAATTTATCGACTCGCCGAAGCTATTGGTGAAAAGCGACCTCATCGCCGTTATGGAGTCCTTCTACAACACGACAATGCTCGTCCTCACATTGCTAATATGACAAAAGACTCCATCCCAACGCTTAATTGGGAAATCCTGCCGCATCCTCCATATTCGAGAGACTTGGCTCCATTGGATTTCCATCTGTTCCGATCGCTCTCCAACAATTTGCGCGGCGTTTCGTTCAATACTGATGTGGAATTAAGAACCTGGTTAGACGAATTCTTCGAGTCAAAATCCAGAGATTTTTATTGCAGAGGCATCGAAAAACTAGTTGAACGTTGGGAAGAAGTCGTAAATAACTTCGGAGAATACATTATTGATTAAATTGCATATTGTTATCAATTAAAAATCAAGTTTTTCTAAAATTGTTAATGGTAATGAATAAATTTGATAAAACCGCAAGAACTTATTCCTCAACCCAATATTTTAGCACTGTTCAATAACAATATTATTAATAATAATTTTATTATTATTATGGTTATTATTATCATTATTATATAATTATTATTTTCAGTATTATCATTATTGTTGCTATGAATTATGATAATGATTACGATGCATTTTTTTGTTATTTTACTTCCCTTATGTTGAGGTAGATACGGCAACTCAGTATGGTTAAGTGTGCTGCCGTCAATTGCCGATCTGGGTACAGATCCACGAAAGCAGAAAAGGAGGTTATTGCAGCGGATGGCCAAGCACCCTATAAGCACTCAGTGAGTGTTTGCCTTCCCCAAGTCAGATAGGCATGAGATCCGTAAGAAGTCGATCTTTGCGCTAAACGCAGTGATACTGGCGGGAGCCCAGACCATGCTGGCGTGTGTGAGTTGCACTTTTTGCCGGATGACTTTCACCACGAAACATTCCGGAAGACAGAGGGCCAGCGTAAATATCTCAAACTCAATGCTGTTCCTTCGGTCTTCACCTCCTATCCAGAGTGAGTAAATTTATGGTATCTTGAACTTACGGTGAACATCCCTTGGTGTATCCATATTATGTTTATCAATGTACTGTTTCTTAGTATTTCCATCTACATACAAGTTTTATCAGTAGGAGGCCTTCCAGAAGGTCGTTGTTGCACTTGGGAAAGAAGATGACCAGCTGGCTACATTCAGCTGTGCAAGTGGTCACAGCTTCTTGAAAATATTGTACCCCAAAATGGCGGCTAGTCTGTTCAATATCTTCACATCTAACTACAGCAAAGAAAGAAACAGTGAAGTGCATTCTAAACGCAAAATTGATTCAGATGCAGCTCGCAACAAGAGCATTGATAAGAAACTTAAACTGAATGGCTCCAAGAAATGTAAACATTGTTTTTAGAAAATTTCAATATTAATCTTGTGTTCATTTGGGCAATGTAAAATTACAGAAGTGCCCCGAAGATTTAATACCCGCAGTGGAAGTTCTATAATGTATGGCGCCCCTCTTGAACTGTTTGGGCCTCCGCAAAACAATATTTATAAATATTAAATAAATACACAAACTATATACAATAACAACAATAAATAACAAAAATTAAGCAACAATGATAGAAAAGGAGGACCGCATTTGCTACTGGGTGGTCGCCCCCCCCCCCCCGGTTTTTTCCTCCCCCGGCAATCCATGACGCCCCTGGGAAGATGCCACCCTGGGTGGCTGCCCATATTGCTCATACCTAAATCCACCCCCGAATACGTGGGTACGTAAAGAGGACAGTGAATGCGTTTCTCGAGACCAGAACTTTGACAAAATGACACCGGTTAGTGTTTGAAGTCGGAATTTGTATTGTTCATTGTACTGATATTTAGTGTTCATTCATGATCTGAGAATCTATGGAAACCAATGAGAAGTTAAAACCTAATAATATATTGGGTTTGCTTTCTTTCAGCAGCAATGTAGCAGACAGAGATTGATAAATTAGATAGTTAACTTTTTTTTCTTATTTCACCAATTACTTACTACCAATAAATTTCGTCTATACATTGTTATGTGTATATATATATATATATATATATATATATATATATATATATATATATATATATATATATATATATATATATATAGAAGAAGGAGCAAATGCAAGTTCTGCGGGGGATAACAACCACCACAGTGCTTTCGCCATATTTATTTTCTGCCTTTCAAAACAATTTTGAAGACAGAAATAAAGGTGCAGAAACCTTGCATTGCAGACTATATAACAATATAGTACAAGAAAGAGAAATTGGGCGCGAATGAGCAATGAGACAAGAAACAGAAGTTTTTTTTAGAGGTAAGAGAAAGGGACATTAGAAGAAGACTAGAATCAAAGCCCTGTGGTGGTTGTTATCACCCGCAGAACTTGCATTTGCTCCTTCTTCTTTGTATGTGACTTGGGGATGAGCCTTCAAATTGTGAGCGGGTAAGAAGATGTGGTATAACAATTCCTTGGAGGTTCCTAGCTTAGAGAGATACTGGGTTTGACGGGGTAACGCTTGGGGCGAAGTAGTGTCGCTGTGCCTGGTAGCTCAGCGGTAGAGCATCTGACCGGCAATCAGAAGACCCGGGTTCGAGTCCCGGCCAGGAATTTCAAACTTTTTTCATCTGGCGTTATCTCTGTCTTCTCGGTAAAGGATTGCCTTCATTGTGCCGCCCTCTGCTCTCTTTGATTCTAGTCTTCTTCTAATGTCCCTTTCTCTTACCTCTAAAAAAACTTCTGTTTCTTGTCTCATTGCTCATTGGCGTCCAATTTCTTTTTCTTGTACTATATATATATATATATATATATATATATATATATATATATATATATATATATATATATATCTCAAAGTAGCGCGAGAGAATGATGAAAATGAATCCATTAAACCACATTTGGTTTAATGGATTCATTTTCATCATTCTCGCGCTACTTTGAGAGATATATACATTTGTATATCTGCCACGCGTTTACCTATTCCTCATTTATTCTTTGAATTCCCAATTAATTTTCTATTTCTTTCATAGTCTCCGTTCGAGCTTGCGAAAGTGTTCCTTAAAAGCTATTCTATTCAGAGTTTTTTTGGTTTTCTGCGTAGCTTAGTGTACTAACGGCATACTTTTAACTGAGATCAAAGCGGTGCTCGCTGCCTCAGTGTGCCTGGTTCCAATCCCTTCCCTGCACGTTTTTTTCGAAAAAAGGAGGTAATAAAAATATTACTGCAAGGAAAAATTATTCCGTTCTCTCTTTCAATGTGGTTTAATGGATTCATATATATATATATATATATATATATATATATATATATATATATATATATATATATATATATATATATATATATAACCTACAGCAAAAAGGTTATTTGTTACCCTTGGTTTTAGAGTAACATCAAATAATGTTGCAAATGGTCTTGGGGGGGGGGGGGTCTGTATGCAATTGGCCAATATTATGAGCTCAGTCTAGTTTTTAAGAGGTATGTGGCTAGATTAAAAAAACGTGCAAAAAATGCCCAAACACAAAATAAATCTAAAACAAACAAAACGATAAAAAAACAACAAAAGGAAAGCAAGATACTCAAGCACGCTCGTCCGTCAGGGGTAGGGCTCCCCCCCCCCTTCCCCAAGAACCATAAGTCAATGAGACAATTTCAACCATAAATGCTGGTACCAGGTAAGCTAAAAGAGTGCCGGACAAATCATACAAACCACAGATCGCAAAAATATTTGAACCCTCGTCTTGATAGCATCCTTGCAAGGTGCGTATAATTGCAGTAAAAGGAAAGCTCCCACTACCAAGAGCCACAAATTTACAGACGTTTGCCCACTTCTAGTATGTAATTTTAACAACATCTCCATTCAATGGAATCAGAGCACCATCCAACCATATAATTTTCAATGAAATAAACAAAGAAAGGTGTGTGCGAGCACGTATGTGGGGGTGATTGTGCATTTCCACATTTTACACGAGGGATTTCGAATAGATCTCCACCTTTAGAAGAATTGGGTCTTTTTCTAAGTTTCCCCACTCCAACACATATTTCAGATACTTACTACTTAAGCCGTAGGAAGAAGTTTACTTACGAGTAGAGTTTTCTCCCTTCTTCCTCATTCATTGTTGAACTTGGGAGTTGCTCGCCCAATGAATCGTCGACAACTTTTCCACTATAACATTAAGAGAACTTCCTCGGGGACTTGACACTTTCCATCTCTCGAGGTGGCCGATGTGAATATTCAGCAACGCTGGTAATAATGTAGTAACAATCACGGAAGGGCTACTGATAAAATGAAGTCCATGCATCAACCGCGAGGTCGTTTTGTCATGTTAATTATTTCACCCTTTTCGTAAGGTTGTAACGCCCTCATTCATGGTTATAACCAGCAATAGAATGAAGGGGAGAGCAGACGGAATAAGGCAAATAAACGTGGTAAACAAGGAATTTACGTAATGACAACCCTAAGTTATCAATGGGGAAGAGGATTTGAAAAGAAAACCCGTGAAAGAACAGTAATCAAAAAGATAGGAGATGGTTAACATAAGCCACGTAAACATGGCTTATTGAGAGCCCTAATGAGGTCATTCAAGTTCCCAGGGTCAAGTATATACGAAAAAACACAGGCAATTTAAAATTGCAAGTTTCGTTTGATTGGAGTGGGGGGGGGGACTTTAAATCAGGAGGGGGGGGCCGTTTCACTAACATGGACAAAGTTTAAGTCTGGAAGAAGAAATAACGGCGCAAACGAATGAATCACCCAATGTTAGGTTTGCCCATGTTTTGACTTAGCACACCTATTCGACAAGAGACATTAAATCATACATTATCAATCAAACTTCAAAATGTAAATGCATATTAAAGTGTATGAATATTTTATATGTTGTATGTAATAAACATATGCGTCAGAAATTGTGTTAATGCCATCAAGCCATCCTCCCGAATTCGTTAGTGAGAGATTAAAAATTCAACCACGGGCGAAATTTATGCCCGTGTAATCAAACCAAAGGAGATTCGCAGCGGAGAAAGAATGATTAGTGAAAGGGATGAAACGGGACGAGAGAGAGAGAGAAAAAAAAAAAGGCGATCAAGTACAAATTTGTACAGAGTAGCAGGGAAATGGAACCCTACTAGTTTCCTCGTAAAACCAGCCCATGAAAACACGAATCATTTAAAATGATTTAATTAAGCTTGGCAATGTGCAAAACCTCGTGGCAGAAATCCTGGTCGTGTGACTAAGAGCTTCCGACTTCCAAGGTTTAAGCGAGAGAAAAGAAAACGTGGAAAGTCAGTAAAAAAAATCCTCCCTGGGTAATGATAAAAAAGAAAATGGAACTGCGTAATGCCAATTACAACGAAACATGCAATGAAAACGGCTACTCTGCAGAGAAGTCTTTAAGGGAGGGGGGGACCGGCCCTCTAACTATTGCATGAATTTCAGTTGAAAATAATCTCTTTCTAATTAAAGGGACTAAAAGCGGAAAATTGAATCGGAATTACGAGACTAATTTGTTCCTTTCTGGGCCCCCGATTTTCGCCGTTTATTTGTTTGTTGTATTTTTTTTCAATTAACCAAATTTGGCTGTCATTTACTTCTTCAAGATTTCTAAAGCATGGTATACATGCGAACCCAAACAGAGATTTTAGTGATTTTAATACATAAAACGTGAATAGAAAATGATGCTGATTAAGTATGCCATCTACCATTTATTTTTTAGTTAGAGTTGTGGTCTACCTTAAAGTTGTTTTTTCGGTATGCCGTCGTTTCTGGTTGTAAATGTAAGTTTAAAAAAATAAACATGCCAAATCACTTTACCAAACTCACACTTAACCAGAAAACAGACGGCGGACCAAAAATAACAAAAACTAGATAATAAACGTAATTTTTGTTTAAGGCCGTCAAGAGCATAACCAGTACCTACGAGAGATGAAGCTGAGGCATGATACAAAAAAATAACAAACATTAACGAGGGCATCTACTAGAAAATCTACTCTTTATGAACCCAATCTGTGAAAATAAGTTGGGGGATGAATCAGAAACGCACCTAAACTTGGCCCCGTTAGCACAGACAGGAGAGAAAGCCAGGGTGGGGTGGGAGGCTTATATTTCGGGCACTGATCCGGCTACTTCCACAACCAGGGCAAGATATAAAGTACAAAAAGGGAGGAGATAAAGTACAAAAAAGGAGGAAATAAAAGTGGCCAACCAGCGACAAAAATGGATAGCGACGCCTTTCATTTACTCTCATCGAACGAAACAACGTATGCTGACCAAAAGGTCGCGTGGTCTCACTTATTCTGATTTATGTCCTTAAGACTTTGAAAACTTCCAATATTTCCCGGACTAACCTTGGGAGGACCCTTGCAATTATATCATTCGAAAGAGAATGTAAAACAAACACCTTAAGGGTTTCAAATTTAGTTAGAATCAGCCGAATTCTTATGTTATTACCAAAAAAACTAATTCCCCGGCTAACCTTGGGAGGACTTTAGCAATTATATGATTCGAAATACAATGCAAAACAACATAAGGGTTTCAACTTTCGTTAGAATGGTCGGAATAGTTATGGTGTCATTGCTAAAAGCAAATAATTCCCTGGCTAACCTTGGGAGGCTTTTGGCAATTCTATCATTCGAAAGAGAATGTAAAACATAAGGGTTTCAAATTTTGTTAGAATTGGCTCAATTGTTGAGTTATTAAAAAAAAAAAAGAAGCAAAACGTGGACGACTGACAGTGAGATGTAGAGTCGCTGGCGACTAAAAGGTTACAACTTTCTAAAAGCTTATTAAAAAGTAGAACTAAATTATACTAAAACTAGGCAATGGCCTGGTTTAAAATTTCAAATGTAAAAAAAAAGCAGCCATGGTGGAATTTTTATAAATTTTCTGAACTTCACCATTTGTAATTCTTTGGGTTTTAAAAAATTCACAAAATTTCGATACTTATATTTATTTCTGAAGTTCACCATTTTGTCTTTTGATATTATAAAAGAATTAGTAGAAATAATTGATAAAAAAACCTAAGTCATAACCAAACTAAGATGAAATTATTATTCAAATACTCAAAAAATCCCATTTTTAAATTATAGAGTTAGTGATGATGATGATATATATTTTTTATTAAAATAGCGGGCCTTAACTTTTTGTCACACCTCATTTATGGAATTGGAAAGGGGA
This sequence comes from Ceratothoa steindachneri, assembly GCA_963969495.1. Lineage (NCBI taxonomy): Eukaryota > Metazoa > Arthropoda > Malacostraca > Isopoda > Cymothoidae > Ceratothoa > Ceratothoa steindachneri. Next base: position 43,312 of record CAXAKS010000507.1, read on the forward strand.
AAAAATGGTCACACCCTAATTGAATAGTCTAGAATAGTATATAATAGCACATTACAGCATAGTATAACATAGCATATTATTGCATAGTGGTGCTTATCATATTATCGCATAACATAATATAGTATAGCATAGCAAAACATAGTAAAGTATAATATAGTATAGTATAAGTAGTATAGAATCTCCTAGCATAGTATAGCCTATCATAGCATATCCTAGTGTTGTCTAGAATAGTATAACACTTTATAGCATAGCCTAGTAGTCTCGAATAGGTTTGTTGTTGTTTTTTTGTTTTGTTTTGTTTTTAAGAGCTCATCTGGCGACTGCCTACATGGGCATTAGTCGCCGTATTAAAACTGGCCTAGTTCTAGGCTACTTTAAAATAAAATTAAAGAATCGAAAAAAACACCCCAAATGGGGGAAAGTGAGCAAGCTCCTGCGTCGGGGGAGGTCCCCCCGGCGCAGGAGCCTGCAACCTAAAGGAAAAAAAACAAAAAAAAACAAATGCAAAAAACAAAAAAACAAACAAACCCTGCTTAAATAATAGGGAGAAGGCCGGCCTCCACCAAAAAGTCAACAAGTCCACCAGTCGATGTGCACGCACTTATCCCGAGTGCAAGGGACAGGCGGTAGCGACCCCGCCCATCCCGGTACCGGGACAGGTGTCGTGCGCGAAGATCACCCAGACTGGGACATTCGACAAGAATGTGCCGAACAGTCTGGGGGACGACGCAGTCGTTGCAATAGGGCGCAGGCGAGCGCTCCATCAAATAGCGATGCGTCACACGAGTGTGCCCGATTCGGAGACGACAGAAAGCGACCTGAAGCCGTCGCGGCATTGGGGGATAGGTCCATGGGAACAGTCGCGGCGCAATGGCACGCAACTTTAAGTTCCCTTCGACCGTCTCCCATCTTCTTTGCCAAGCAGTCCGAAGAGCTGCCCGTATTCCTGCCATGTAGTCGGTGCGAGGAAGAGCGAAACGCTGGTCCGGTCGCAGAGTCCTCGCGGACTCTTTGGCGCGCTCATTCCCCGCAATTCCTACATGTCCAGGAACCCAGCACAAGATAATCTCGACATCTGCCCGGCTCGCCAAAACCGTGGCGTCACGGATATCGCGAACCAGGGGATGCGGAGATTCCAATGCCCCGAGAGCACTCAGGGCGCTTTGTGAGTGGCTATAGATCACAATCCGGTCTCCGAACCGGGCACGTCGTGTAATCTCCCGTACCCTGTGGTGTATTGCCACCAAATCGGCTCTCGAATAGTAGCCTGGCAAAACCTAGCTTACCGTAGGATAGCCTACCATATTACCTCACCTGCATAGTATAGACTAGCCTAGATTGCCTAACATAGTAAATCCTGCCTAACCTAGCATAGTTTTACACAGTAGATTATAGCGTAGCCTAGCATCGAATAACCTAGTCTAGCTTAGTACAACCAAGTCTAGCCTATGATTCCCTATAATAGTAGAACTTACCATACCATACTTTAGCGTAGCTAGCATAGTATAGCCTAACCTTAAATAGTATAGCTTAGCCTGGCATAGTATGACTTAGCCTAGCCTAGCAGAGAATGTATAGCATGGCCTATCTTAGCCTAGAAACCATAGTAAAGCCTAGGATAGTAAAGCTTACCATAATATAGCCTAGAATAGTATAGCATAGCCTTGCAAAGCCTAGCCTAGTATAAACTAGTCTAACATAGTATAGCCTAGCTTAGCATAGTATAACCTATCCTAGGCATAGCGGACTCAACTACAGTCTAGCCTAGCATACCCTAGCCTATTCTAGCTTAGCATGGTACAGTATAATCTAGCCTAGTCTAGCGTAGTATAGTCCAGCATAGCCTTGCATAGCATATCATTGTATAACCCAGCCTAGTAGGTTAGGTTAGTATAAGTATACCCGAGCCTATCACAGTGTATCCTAGCCTAGCCTGCCTAGCAGATTATAACCTAGCCTAGCTTAGCGCAGCCTACAATTGTATATTAAAACTTACCTTACCTTAGTCTAGTATAGCCTATCTTAACCTAGTTCACTGGAGCCTAGACTAGTATATTCTATCCTATCCTAGCTAGCATATTCTAGCGTAGACTATCCTAGCCTACTTTACCCTACCCTAGTTAGTATAGTACATATATCATAGTGTTGCCTAGCCTAGGTTTGCATAGCATGCATAATATAGCCTAGCATACCCTAGCAAAGCCTCGCTCATCCTAGCCTGGTATAGCGAAGACTAGCCTAGTGTACCATAGCTGAGTATATCATAACCTAACCTAGCATACCATAGCGTAGCCTAGTATAGCCTTTCATGCCCTGCCTAGCCTAGCATTGACTATCCTAGACATGTATAGCTTATACTATTATTCCGTAGTCAAGCATAGCATATTATATACTAAATTAGTATAGTCTATCTTACTTTTGTACATTATATCTTAGCATAACCCAGTGATTCCCAACGTGGGCGCTAACGCCCCCTTGTGGGCGTTGTTGAGGTACAGGGGGGCGCTGTAAGATGTTGCTTCACTTAGGGGGGCGTTGAATGCACACGGAGATGGGGGTCGGCATTTATTCGATGTTAACCATATCAAGTTTAAATATTGCTCAATTATTATAGCATAACTACTTGTTGGACCTGTATAAATCTATAGAAATACTGCAATTCTATGGAAAGCAAAAAATCTGCAGAATTGCATAAATTTTAGAGAATTCTACTGGATGTGAGTGATGCGTGTTAGTGTGGTTGTTTTCTTGCTCAGTTAGTTTTACACCTCAAGGTTGCCAAATTAGCAATCTCGTAGTCATAATTCGTGAAAATTGATTACCTTTTAACTCTGTGGCCATTAAAAAATTAATGTCGATACTTATGTAAGTGCAATTAGAAATTTTGCTGTTATACAGATTTAAAATTCTATGCAATTATTATTTGCATAGCTTAATATTGTAAACGCATTGTATTAACATAACAGTATTGTACGACTAGTTGTTGATACTTCTTCACGCAGCATTTGGTTTGCGGTGACGTGTTTGATGCAAACTGTTAGTGAAAAGGGTTGTTTGATGACGTTTTAATAAACCTTTGATAGCTGACTTATAGTTTGCTATAACCTCTTCAATAATGCCAAACATGCTTGATGCTTGAGGTTCGATCTCTACTTGTATAAAATAAGTCACAAAGCTTCCACTCGTTATTGTTGCTTTAAACTTGATCCGCTTTGTAGTTGTATAAAACATGTACGTAACAGCCACACTGTCTTGGGTCCACGTCTGTTTTTTATTGCTGTTGGTTTCCGCATAAGATTTGTGTTGGTAAGTGTTGTTCCTTTGCGTGATATTAGGTTATTTGGTGCTTTTTTGCAATAGTTTTCACATAAATTTTGATGTAATCTTTTTCGTAACATTTCCCCATATTGTGACAAATGCAAGTAGTAGGATTGGTGATATTTGTATAACTTTAATAACTAGATACAAACTTAATCGTCGTCTTGCTAACAAATATTTTTGCTGTTTTCCTTTTTTTCAGTTTTATGTTTGCTGTCCCCGATTATTTCAGTTGTGAGTTAGGTGTGTTTGCCATTTACTGATTTATTTGAGTTATGGTGACCGTGTTTAATTACTCATAATCATGGCTGAAAACTCCTCAAAACGAAAGTGCAGACTATACATATAGTGCTGAATATTTGAAGTTTGGATTTATTAGTTCTCCTAATAACAACCAACTGCCAATATGCCTTCTCTGTGAGAAGTGTTCTCTAACGAGGTCATGAAACCATCTCGACTTTCTGATCACTTAAAGAAGATTCAGCCTGATAAAGAAAAGGTGAATTTGTCATATTTTCTAACTTTACAAGTTGACGAAATGGCCGAAGACTGAAGAAATCTTATGTGACACACTTAAGGTTCAGCAATTTGGTTTACAATTGGATGAGTCTACACTGCCAGGCAATGAAGCACTACTTTTAGGATTTGTTCGCTTTATTAAAGATGACAAAATTGAGCGAGAGCTGCTCTCTACAAAGGAACTTAAAACAAACACTAAAAGTGAATATTTTTACTGCAGTTGAACAGTTTTTTAAAGAAAAAGATAATCCCAATAAGCAATATTATTGCTTGTTCGCGACTGACGGAGCTTCAGAATTAACAGCACGATATAAAGGTCTTCTCGCATTTTTTAAGAAAGTTGTGCCCGTTGTTTTTACAATACATTGCGTAATTCATCGACAACATCTGGTTGCCAGGAACTTAAGTGATCAGCTTCATAAGTCTCTTAACGTTGTTATTACATCAATAAATAAAATAAAATGCAATCCCCCTTAATTCGCCTCCTTTTACATACCGAAGTGAGGTGGTTATCGAAAGGAAACTGTTTAAAGCGATTTTATTCACTTTTCAACAGCATAATTCAATTTTTCCGAGATAATAAATGTGCTCATTTGAGTGATGAACTCTTAACTTGCAAGAAGGACATTGCCTATTTAACAGATATCTTCAGCATATTCAACGATCTGAATTTGCAATTGCAAGGCTGTGATGTAACTCTTATCAAAGGAAAATCTAAAATTTGCGCATTCTCGGACAAGTTTTCCTTCTTCAAGAATAATATTGGTCGTAAGAATCTGTCTCTGTTTCCAAATCTAAATGAACTGGAATGAGACTAATAATTCCATATTGGATGGTGACCTCTTGATATCCGGATCTCATAGATCTGAAAATACCTGACTGGCTGATAAACCCATTTACAGATGCTTATACAAATGAAACTAATCTTCCAATGCAAGAAGAGTTAATTAGTTTAAAAAATGACTACGAATCGAAGCCTTTTTTTCAAGCAATCATACCAGGAATTTTGGTTTAAAAAAGAAATTCCTGAAAAGTATCCAAAGATGTGGGAAGCAATTAAACTATATTTCATAGCTTTCCCATTTTCATATAGGCTGAACGTTTGTTTAGTGCAGTTACTCGATCTCTCACAAAACAAAGAAACAACCTACAAATCACAAAAAGAGGAGATTTACGGTTACTTCTTAGTTGGATGGAACTTAGGGTGCAAGAGTTAGCCAATGAGATTCTTCTAATGTTTATATTTAAAATAATATATCTTGTAAAATAAGAACGATGAAATTCCGTTGGCAGAGGGGGCGATATCAAAAGATTTAGTGTCCAGGGCGGCGTTAGTCCAAAAAAAGGTTGGGAAACACTGGCATAACCTAGCATAGCCTATTCTAAGCTTGCCTAGCAGAGTATAACCTAGCCTAGTCTACAGAGTATCGGCCGAAAAGTTATGTTATTTGCCAAAACAAAATAATTCCCGGGATAAGTTTGATAGGACTTTGGCAATTATATCATTTGAAAGAGAATGTAAAACAACAATGGTTTTAAATTTCATTAGAATCGGCCGAATAGTTACAAAGTTATAACAAAATAAAAAAGCAAAATGGGGACCGACCGACATAGTGAGATGTAGAGTTGGTCGCGACCTGACTCGCATGCGACTAAAACTGGATAGCGACGCCTTTCTTTAACTCATATCGAACAAAAAATGGATAGCGACGCCTTTCTTTAACTCATATCGAACAAAAAAATGGATAGCGATGCCTTTCTTTAACTCTGAACGAACGAAAAAATGGATAGCGACGCCTTTCTTTAACTCTGATCGAACGAAAAAATGGATAGCGACGCCTTTCTTTAACTCTGATCGAACAAAAAAATGGATAGCGACGCCTTTCTTCAACTCTGATCGAACAAAAAAATGGATAGCGACGCCTTTCTTCAACTCTGATCGAACAAAAAAATGGATAGCGATGCCTTTCTTTAACTCTGAACGAACGAAAAAATGGATAGCGACGCCTTTCTTTAACTCTGATTGTACGAAAAAAAATCGAACTCATTCGGATTGTCGTCACCCGTCTATAAACGGGGCAGTAGTGAGGACAGCAAAATCACTTCATGGACCAGTCACTAAAATCTCCGTTATGATTAACGCGAAGTACTATATATAATTAACAAAATGGCTAAAAAGAACAAAACTAAATTATGGAGTTTACAAAACTATTTAAAATGTCTAGACGCGTTTTTGCAACCAGATATCAGGTAAGGAACCGTCGTTAGGCCGGGGAAGAGGGTGGCCGTTCCGCGTCAAGGGGCATGTGAATACAACTACCAATCGGCAGGATTCATTGGAACAGAGAACTGTGTTACGCTGTGAATACAAGAGGAGAGGCGGGGGTGTTGCGATTGGCTGCGGGTAACGACCTAAGACTATCTACTCATGCGAGGGTAAGTATAGCACGTATACCAATCGGTGGTCAGATCTCGTTGTGTCCGCTCTTGCCTGGAATGAACCTGACATCTAGACGTTATAAGACCAACGCCGAATATTTGGCTACGAAAACGTTAAATTTAAAGCGCAATAGCAACGAGGACGTATCACACAAACATAGTAAAAATAGTGAATATAAACGAAGTGAAAATATTGGAAAATATATAGATGCGGGTTCTGGGGCAGTAAGCCAGAGGATGCACAACTGCAAGCACTGTGGCCGGGAGGGCGGTAAATATGTAGACGAGCGGCCCGGCCGTAAAAAAAATTGTGTAAATATTATCGTTCACCCGTGTCTGAATATTCATGCGCGTTTGAGTCCTTTTCGAATTATAGCTGCCGCCATTTTTTTTATAAAAAAATGCCCGAAAGTAAACAAACGGAAAACGCTATTAACTTAGGCCATTTTTTGTACAAAAATGCCCGAAAAAAACAAACGAAACACGCTGTTTACGTACTTTATTGCACTGGTTATACTTCCGAAATAGCGAAGAGGAAAGCCTATTTATTTCTCGCGTTTGCGTCCTATTCGAAATATAGCTGACTTGAATCACGTTTTATTTTAGAGCATGTAAATTCAAACTGAGGGGTCACATCTAATGCCCGGCCACAAATGTCGCATTCGCTTTTAATTTTAACTAAATTATGAACATCCAAAAAGGTGAACAATTTATCTTTATCAGAAACTAGAGTTAATAATTCCGAAATGGAAGACGGACAAAGTGCACGTCTGTATGAGTTATTTGCACACTGCGTAAAAGGGGTCTTTTTCACACAACAAACTGCTAAAAAAAAGTAGTTCCTTTAAATGATCCAGCTAAATAGATTTAAATGTATAAAAGAAGGTAATAAAAATAGTAAAATGGGGAAAAATATATTGACAAGTAAAAATTACTCCAAAGGAGGATAATAAAAAGCTATTAAGTGGGGAAAATCAAATCAATCATTTCTGACGTCATACCCCCCCCCCCATTATAATTCTCAAAACTATTAAAGGAGCTGACATGATGTAGTTAAAGCATTCACCTCTGTAAACGTCAGAACATTATAACAATTAGGATTATATACTGGAGGGCTGTGCCCCCCAGACCCCCCCCCCCAATTTAATGAAACTCAGTATCATCGCAGTGGGGTCCACGCATCCTTTTTAACCCCCCCTCCCCTAGCCGTCCGCTTAAATGTACTCCAAAAACGTGAAACATTTTGGAACACGGACGAAATAGTACATCTTATCGGCCGGGCAGCTCGTCTACATATTTACCGGGAGGGCGTGGCGCAGTGAAATTATCCCTTCTCCTGGGGTTATAAACCAATTCAAACCTCAACTTTTATGGCAAGTATAGATGGCATGTCCAGTCAGCCACCAAAGATGGAAAACGGAAAACAAATACCCCAAATCTAAAGAAATTAAATCAATTTCGGTGACCCACCCACCTTTTTCAATAATATTTTGAGTTATCGCAAACCTAGTAGATAAGACGTTGTATTTCAATGTCTAGGTAACCGGTTCGATCCCAGTGAGTGAAACAAAACATTTAGGCGGTCGAAGAGAGCTAAACCAAGGCCTTCTAGATCGTACAGGCCTAGTTCTCGAGCGATCGTCTCATAATGACGTAACTGATGGAGGAGGTGTCTCGGAAAAAGTCGTCATCATCATCAACATGATCATTTTTGAGTATTTGAATAATAATTTCATCTTAGTTAGGTGATGACATGTATTTTTTAGCAAATTATTTCTAATAATTCTTTTATAATAGCAAAAAACAAAATGGTGAAGTTCAGAAATAAATATAAGTATCGAGATTGTGAAATTTTTTAAAACCCAAAGAAAATTTATTTTTATATATCTTCTTCTATAACTATATTTTAGCAACGTGACATTTTGAGGTGGGAAATTTAGTTAAGAGTTCCTTTTTAAAATTATTATAATTGGCGAAGTTCAGAAAATTTATAAAAAATTAAAAATGGTTGCTTTTTTTGGATTTTAAATTTTAATCCTAGTAGCGAAGCGCAGGCTCCCAGGGATGAGTGGCGAAGCCATTGCCTTGTCTCTTCATTGTGAAGATATTGGTTTAATTGCGATTTATGCCCATGCAACCAGTCGCCAGGAGACTGAAAAAGGCCCTTCGGTGTACATAGGCTTATACAATATAGCCTATGGAAAAATCTATATCACTTAAAAGAATAAAATCAATCTATTTACTACTTTAAATTAGTACACTCCCACAACAATACATAATACAATGAAACTCCCACAACAATACATAATACAATAAAAAAAGTCATTCAAGTAACTGGCTTGTATATGCTATTGATATTAGCCTTTTGCAGACTCCTACGTCCAATCTGTTTTTTAAGGGTTATTCCAGAGATGACGTTAAATCCACAATTAAATTTCATTGAATTCAAAATATGACTGGAATAATAGAATATTAATTAAATGTAATTAATTGCGAATTATGCTGAGAATAAGTGAAGAATTAAACAAACGGGTATATAGTGACAGATAGATGTTGAGGGATGAATGTGACGAAAACGATCCTGGACAACAGTGGAAGGGGTTAAGTGATGCAATTGAAGAAGGCAATCAAAACGTACGAGGGGCGGTCCATAAGTTTTGCAATTTGGATATAAGGAAACGAGATACGAGGAAGTGTTTTATTACTTTTCAATATAACTACCCTCGACTTCAATGCACTTGCGCCACTTGTCCCTGAGGCTTCGAATTCCCGACAACCAGAAATCTTCCGACTGCTGTTCAATCCACTCCTGGACGGCGAGCTGGGCATCTTCATTGTCCCCAAACCGGCCAGATCTGGACTGATGGTTGAGCTCCGCGAATCCACACTCGCGCAGGGCAGCTTGTGCAACTCTGGCCTTGTGGACTTTGACGACGTTGAAGTCGTTCATGGGGCGTGAGGTTTCTAGGGACCCAACGGGCAGAGACCTTGGTCATTGGCAAATTGTCGTGGATGATGTTGATAACACTTCCATGTGATATTCCAAGTTCTCGCTCGATTTCCTCGACCTTCACCCGTCGATTTTCGAGGATCCTCCTCTCCACACGGGCCACATTGTCCTCGTTGGTCACGTATGACGGGCGTCCTGGACGGGGGGTCATCTTCAAGGGACTCATGACCATGCGGAACTCCATATTCCAGGGAGCAGTGATTGCACAGGAAGGGGCGGTGTCGGTGTACACTGCAACCATGCGTTCATGGATCTCTTTTTGCATTCTTGCCTTCCTTGGTTAAAAATTTGATCACTGCGCGGTGCTCAACGTTCTACATTGTTGAAAAATTTGTGACTGACGATCTGCGATCAGGTACTGCTTCTTAAATAGACGAGGCAGGAGCGTGCGGCTGCAGGTCCTAACTTGTCATAACTTGTCCTAACACCCACACAAACAGCCATCCCCCCCTTCCTCTGTTTTGCCCTACCGATTCGCAAAACTTATTGACCGCCCCTCGTACTTCCAGAAAAGAGAAGAAAAAAATAACTGGATCACTGAGGAAATATTTGACTTAATGGATGAAAGAACAGCTACTAAGGGCCGAGATGACAATACATACAGAGAACTAAATAGACAGATGGCTAGATGAACAATGTAAAGAAATAGAAGACCTTTAAAAGAGAAATTCTAGAATGATGTATGATAAGATTCGGTAAATAACAAAGAAGTATTAATGGAAGGGTTACTAAAGACAAAGATGGTAAGGTATTTATGGAAACAGAAGCAATTAAGGAAAGATGGGAAGGAATATATAAGATAACTTTGTGAAGATGATAGAGAAGAAGAGGAGGAGTAAGAAGACAACCTGTTCATCTAGATGGAGAACAAATAATGTAGGAAGAGTTGAAATATGCTATAAGTAGGATGAAGAAAGGGAAAGCTGCTGGACAAGATGGGGTCATGGTGAGGATGTTAGAGGCCTTGGGAGAATTTGCAATAAAGAATATTAGAGTTTTGGTTAATCAGATTTATAACGCGGGTGTAATAACTGAACAGATTGAACAGATGTGCAATTCAATTTTTATACCGTTACCAAAGATAAACGGAACACTGGAATGTAACAAGCACCACACGATAAGTATAATGAGCCAAATAACAAATACAATTTTAAGGATATAATGAACAGAATAAAGAATAAAGTGAGTGAACAGGTATCCTGGGAGCAATATGGCTTCTTGGTTGGCAAGGGAACAACTAATGCGATATTTGTGATAACTATTTTTGAAAGAAAGATGGAAAAACAAAATAAATATGTTCCTTTGTTTTATTGACTATGAAAATGCTCTTGATAAAGTAAGGGGTGAGGAACTGATGAGGATGCTGGAAGGGCTGGACATCGATAGGAGAGAAATGAGAATAATAAGAAATTTATATTGGAATCAGAATGTTGCAGTTAGAGTGCAGGAAGAGAAAACTGAGTATGAGGCCATAATGAGAAGAGTGCGTCATGGATGTGTTATGTCCCCTGATCTGTTTAACCTATATGGGGAGGTGATATTAAGGATGATGTATGAGCTTGAAGGAGTCAAGATAGGGGGTTACAATATCAACCATATTAGGTGCACAGATGACACAGTGCTAGTGGCAAACTCTGCAGAGAAGTTGCAACATTTGTTGGATGTAACGGTGGGGCGAGCTAGGAGAAAGGGTTGAAGGCCAATATGGACAAGACCAACGTGTTGGTGGCATAATTTTCTTATCTAGGGTGTTTGATAACAGAAGACTGTAGATGTGAAAAGGAAATTAGAACGAGAATTAGCATTGCAAAGAGTGCATTTACAAGAATGAAAGCATATCTGAAAAAAAGAAAGTTGTCTATGGGAATTAGAAAGCGGGCAGCAAAACCTTTGTGTGGTCAACATTGTTGTATTGATGCGAGACTTGGACGGTGAGCAGAAAGATGCAAGAAAAGTTGGAAGAAGCAGAAATGTAATTATGGAGGAGAATTTTTAAGATACAATGGGCAGCAAGACGAACTAATGTGGACGTGCTAAAGCAGATGGGAATGGAGAGGGAAATGATGACAAGAATAAGAAGACGACAAATGAGATTTCTCGACATGTGATGAGGAGGAGTAAGATGAAGGCCGTGGTGCTAACTGGAATGGTGGAGGGGGGAAGACCAAGAGGACGACAGAAAGAGAAATTTATGGACGATATGACGAGAGTGGCAGGGGGCCAACTTAAGCATGCAAAGTTGTTGCAGCTAAAAAGAGAGAGTCGGGTGGCGCTCCATGGTTGCCAAAGTCCTGGTGGATGTGGAACGTTGGTAAGGTAAAGTAATTAAAGCTGAGTGAGTTACAATCGGGAAGAGAACAGAAATTCATTGCACGGACTTGGTAGGCTCCGAATACTTTTGCCCGTCATCATTTCCTGTTATTAGTATTCAACTTATAGCAAATATCTTAATTAAACTTCTCATAATCACGCCATTTAATTTGAGTTCAAATCTCTCGATTAGCATGAAAATTTTAAATTAAACCAATTAACATCCAATTCCAGGAACACTGTCCATTTTGGGAACCTCTCGGGACCGTCGGTCCTTATCTCTGTTCAATCTGAGAAAGGGATAAACCTCTCCAATTCCCCATAAAGGGAGAGAATTGCAGATATTTGATCGTTCGGAAAACGCTCTTACAACTAACTATTATTACAGTTCGAAATAACTTTGAAAGAACATTTGATTATTTTGTTCAATTGGAAACAAAAATATCCAAATCGGACAAAACCGATAGCACCTAAAATCGGAAAATATTGATTAAATTTAGGAATATCAAATTATAAAAGAATTCATTAATAAATTCGCTCACAATGAAACGAAGAATTTTCCTACACTAGTTGTGTCCAATTAGCAAATAAAAATGTACCTATACCTATAGATGAATGACAAAACATATCTAGATTGTTGTACGACTGTTGGCACAAGCGGAGGATCCGAACTCTGGACTCTTTCATTACTTCAATGCTAAATAATTTTGCCCATTCTGAAAAATTGAGCATTTTGCACCGATGAAACGCAGATTACTTAAAATGAACAAAAAAAAAAGCTCTCAGATGTTTTATAACAGGATTTATCTCAAAACCGATGCCATTTACGCGACCCAATAATCCTTAAAATGTTCTTGTCTGTTAAGTCTCAGGTTTTGGCTTTGCAACATTCATTTCAGTCAACGGCACATTAAATCTCGCCGACTGTGTTCCCGGTGGGTCTTCTAACGTAGCGTGCGTCCTTTCTCCTCTGGCAGTCGTCAGCATTTCTCACTATCTCACAGAAGCCTCAAATTCTCATCCAAATCTCCACTTTTCATTCAAAATAAAACCGCACGATTCCCATCGATCGTCGCTCCACAATTCTTTAAGTAGGAAATCCGATTTTTTTTTTCTACATTGTAGAAATCCGTGTCTCTGTATCTAAATCCAAGTAATGTGTCGATAAAGGAAAATACATACACAAAGAAGCACCGAGATTTGATTCAAATACTTTAATAAGAGGGGGGAGGGGGCTTCAGCCTTTGAAAGGAGATTCGTTAGGAAAAGTGAGGTGAAGATACATATGTGGTAGATATGCATCAGTAACTAAATTATTTCCCCATTACCAAAAGGGCTATTTTTACAAGGGTGCGAATCAACGCTTCTAAAAAAAAAAACAAAAACAAAACCTTATGCCAATTAAGCATAAAAATACCCATCTTTTTTTCTCACCCATCCAAATAACACGATTTAAACGTTACAATTAAGGCAGTGAAGCATTTGATATAAATTAACAAGGGGAGGGGTATTTTTATATATTGAAATATTTTTACTTCATAGTATGTTACAAAAAAAAAACGTGAGGTAAGTAAGTAAAATATACGTAGAATAGTATAAATTGTGAAAAAATATGCCTTGTTTTAAACGCAGAGTACCGAATCGTGTGAAAAATGAGCACAGTTATTTATAACTTCTTCCCGTCTTAATTATTTGACTATTTTAGGGTGAGAAAAATTAAATTGACAGCGGTTTTTAACCCGTTCATAATGGCCGTCCTAAAGAGGTTTCGTCTATAATAGATGCAAATAAAAAAAATCCCCTTCTACTATTTGCTACTTTTACCTTAGTCACATCCACACAAAAAGGTGTGCCTTATCGTATACACCATTTCTAAGTATAGCGTTTGTTTTCTTTTATAAGAAACGAACTGTCAAAAGAAGATTTGGAAGTTTCGTTTTTCCATTTTACGGATTTTGTCAAAATAAAAAAAAAAGAAGCCTACCCGAACAAAATTTTATTTTTAAATTTAGAAAGCTTGTAAGGCAAGATCTGTAAAAAAAAAAAAGGTGGGGTAAATAAAAAGTTAGTCAAAATTGTGAGGAAGATAGATAGAAAGACACCAGAAGGAGGAGGAAAAGAATAGTCGTCTGTGATGAAATGAAGAGACGGACGATTCGGGGAATTGTTCAAGGTGGCAATCGTTCAGAATCAGGAAGAATAATACTACAAAATAAATTAAATGGAACAAAATCCTGGAATTCAAAAGACGTGGAAGGCTCCTTGATAGTCGAGTAGACAGACTTAGGTGGTTGTGATAACAGGGAAAAACGCACAACCCATCAGAACCTACTGATCAACCTACTGCTTCGAAATCGAATGGCGGAAAAAAAGGGCTCAAAGGAGAAATGAGAGATCAAAGTCAAAAATAACTACTGTGAATGAGGAAACTTCTCGATCTCGGGCACAAGGAGTTTCGAACCCGTCGCCACTTTTATATATATTTAATATTATAGATTATCATATTGAGAAATAATTCCATCTTCATAGAGACAAAATAAGATAAAAAGTAATATAATCACGAGAGCCGCCATACATAGGTTGGCGATAATCTGGGGTAATTGAAATTTCTTTTTAATTTAAAGAGCCCATCTGGCGACTGGACAACTAGGGCAAAAGTCGCCGTAATTAGTCTATATTAAAAAAACAAAAAACAAAAAAGGAACAAGGGCAAGACACAAGCTAAGAAAAAAAAATAACAAGAAAGACAGCGCTCCGGCGTCGGGGGTAGGTCCGCGTTCCCCGGCGCAGGATGATGCAACCTACAACATAGTCAAATAAATTGGAGGAGGACAGCCTCCATTCCCCGCGTAACCTTAGTGAAAAGAACAAACCATATTCACAAGCAGGGGGGGAGGGGGCTGATGTTATTTACTTAATAATAAGAATCGTAAACCAACGAGAACACCTGCGCCAAAATGTTTTAGGAGCTCGTAAAAATTAAAGGATTATGTTATAATCATTAATCTCAAATTCCCTATTAAACTTTTAAAGCTAAGATTTATTTATTTTCTTTTTTTGTGTCTTATTTCTATTAAATTAAGTTAAATGCCAATCTTAGTTAATTTTGAAGTGCTTTCCACGTAATTATGTATGGATACGTAAATTGGGGTGTCGCGGCTGGTTCTGGGTAGAAATTAAGGGGCCACTATGATAAAAAGGTTGAAAACCACATTTATCCAAAATAAAATCCTAACCAACTTCACACACCATCCAAGAGTTCTCGCTACCTTAATCGATACACACATCACACACAAGAGCTCTTTCCTCTCCCGGCTTCACAGCACAATACACACACGCACCCTTCTCTGTTCGAGGGAATTCTGTCGATGGGTGTTGTATGGACGTAAACCTTGACGCGCACCCCCCATTCCTTCCCGGGGGTGACGATTCTATATATAAAAAAAAACACTTCAAGACACTTTACCCCGAAAGAGGACCGGCTCCTGGTGCCCTGGGGCTTACCAGCGATCGTCATGCTGATCTTTATGTTGGTTACATTATCCGGTCGGGGGTTGGGCGTCCTAGCCAACAGACGGATGGCGTTCCATACCTTCATGACATCATCCATAGAATATAAGAATATCGAAACAATCGCAAAAATGTCCTTAGTGTAGACCTTTTCTTGAATATTATTAAATACATCCACAACAATTCACTTCAACCATACTTTTTCTTTGAGTCAACTCTATTCATTGAAAGCCAAGTAATAATACAAAAGCAGTTTTATTGATCACATCATACACGGCCAATTTAATTACCGACGAGTGAGGATTTCGGTCAAAGCAGCGCTCAATCAAAAATGCAGCCAAACTCCAACCACGACAAAACATTCACCTCAACATTAGAATTAATTGCTTTCCAATAAAAGTGGACGAGGCGAATTATAACTTTGCAAACACTTGTTTCGCAGTGCTGGTATATTTTAAAGATGCAACTCCATATGATACCCAAAGGTACGAAAACACGTTCTTAAGAGAAACAGAGAAACATTCTGGATATAATCCATTTATCTTAAGTCTCGGACACTATGTTCACATATGGAGCCATGGCCTCGAGATCCCTAAATCTTAAACCACTGGAGAACGAGGCGGTGATTCGCAACAAAAGGAAGGGTTTAGAAACGGAAGCCCGCAAATTATGACCATTTACGACCCCAATAAAGCCAGAATGGAAAGCTATCGTTCAGGATTTGCCGCGACTAATACCAGAAGTCAGTTACTTCTTTTTATGGTAGGGGTCATAACTATGAAACAGATGTTCCTGGAGCATCATCTTGCACTGATATTTGAATTATCTAAAGCAATAACTTTAAGAATCACAAAATTTGCCTCTCTCAAACTCTTGACCATTTTGTATTGAACCTCTAGAGCAAGCTTTATATTTAAAAAAATAAATAATCTTGTATTAATTATTCAATAAAACGAAATACATCTGGAATATTGCAGGAAATTTCATCAAGTACAACAGATTACCAGGTAGGTATGTGGATGCTAAAGAAAAAAAAAAACCTTGCGAAGGGTAAAAGCAAAACGCAACGAGAATCCAACTCCTGACAAGACCTTGTTGATTCAAATATACATCAAACTTTCCTCGACAGATTTTCCACAATAAATTGTCGAATCATGTGGAAACGAGGGGCTCTTTTCCCACCAAGATATTCCAATACCCGCACGCACTAGGATGAAGCTTTTGTTGGTGTAAAGGGGTGCGGAAGAGTAAAAACCATTCAATCAGAAATATGAAAAAAAAAACAAATATTTTTAGAGAAATTGAACCTCCGGTAAATTAAATCAGCCGCTACGAATTGCCTCGTTTCTTGTCTGACGGAGAATAAAGAGATAAAATCAGGATTTAATGCGGGTGACAAAAACTTTTCAGCCCGAGAATCTAGGAATCACTCGTTTCTATATTCCAGCGACAAAGTAGCCGCAAGGCGGGGGGAGGGGGCGTCCTCAGTGTGCCTGTGTGGGGGGGGGGGGGGAAAGAATGCCCATATTGCTGTGCGTCTCGTATAAGGCAACTAAATCCGGATAAAAGGGGCGCTGGCCTGAAAGGGACGCAGCGGAAAGGAGTCCCGTGAGTGGAGAACAAAGTGGCAGTAATAAGTAGAACCGTCGCAGACGCACAAGACATATCGGTTAATCCGTGTTAATGCGTGAACCAAGTGGAAGTGTTGGAAATGTGATGAGGGGGTGAGAGGTAATTAAATGTATTTAAAAGAAGGAATTGCAGATACTTCTTGTAGTATGAGAGCAAAATGAAAGAGCTCATCTGGCGACTGCCTACTTGGGCATTAGTCGCCGTATCAAAAACTTGCCTAGTACTAGGCTACTTTAAAATCGAATTCAATAACACACAAAAAAAACAAAAAACACAACACCCAAAATTTTTAAAAAAGGGAAAAGGAAACGAGTAGTAAGCAAGTTCCTGCGTCGGGTGACCCATAAGGGGGTAAAAAGACTGGTTAAATAATAGGGAGAAGGCAGGTCTTCCCCCAAAAGTCTACAAGTCCACCAGTCAATGTGCACGCACTCGTCCCGAGTACAAGCGGTAGCGACCCCGCCCATCCCGGTACCGGGACAGGTAACGTGCGCAAAGATCACCCAGAATGTGCAGGCGAGCGCTCCATCAAATAACGATGCGTCACACGAGTGTGCCCGTTTCGGAGACGACAGAAAGCGACCTGAAGCCGTCGCGGCATTAAGGAATAGGTCCATGGGGGACCAAGAGGGAGCACAGCTGCGGTTAGTTCTTTGAAACAAGTAGATCAGCTCTCGCTCTCTCGCTCTCTCTCTCTCTCTCTCTCTCTGAAGGAAGGAAGGAAAAAAAGAAGGGAAGGGGGCACGCTCTTCCTCCCCAGTAGTCCCGAACTAGATTGAAACTACCTGGGGGCTTATTTTCTTAAAGACTTCTCTGTTTTATACCTATTTGGCTAATTTATTTACAAGCCCTTAACCATTTTTTGCCCCAAGGGATAATTTTTCAGGCTAATCGCCGACCAGCTTTCACACACTGGTACCTGTTCTGGTTCGGGAAGGGTGACACCGGGAGGGGGGGGGGGCTTACCTTTCGTCTCTGGTGTATGCGAGGTACTAGTATTCAACCTTCGTGCCCCCCTCCCCCTTCTTTTGTATTACTATCCATCGCAAGGCCTTGCCAGGTGTAGTATTGAAACCATGCTACATCTGGAAGATTATATGTCCTCTGGGTCCAAACACGCGCAGTTTTTTTACCTTCCCTGCACCTCCAAAGCCTGTAGTAGCAGGAACTGCGGTTATCTTACACACATTTTAACTTGTATTTGGATTTCTTCACAGATTTCGCCTACAAAATTTGAGCGGGAGACGGCCTCGTCGGTTTAGGCTTTAATTGATAAATAAAACCGCGTTGTCTTACGACCAAAAACGTTTCGTTCAAAGGCCCACAAAGAGAACGGGAATAGACTAATTCTACCGGATTAAATCAAGCTTTAGGGGAATCGGCTTAATCCAATATTTAAGAAATAACAACAACGATTTAATATATATATTCTATTCCTTGAAAATGAACTTCCAAATATAGTTCATTTTCCTGTGGGTTAATTTTCATATTATTGCTTTCCTCACGTGCCACTTTGTGAGTTGTTTCATTATATATATATATATATATATATATATATATATATATATATATATATATATATATATATATATATATATAAATATATATAGGTAGATGTCGACATTTAAATAAAAAAGGCTTCGCTAAATAGCGAAAGGTGACAAATAAAATGGTGCAGTTGAGAAAGGTCTTTGGTGTACGAGGGGTACCGAAAAGTAAGGTAGTTTTTTCACGTTATTTTAGTCCGATAGGTAAATATTAATCACACACACAATTGACACCATCAGTAATGAGATATAGCAATCATGAAACAAGTTGCCCGATTCCACGATGGGCCTGCAGAATTTCGGTCTGTGGCCTAATTACGGCCTATCTGGCTCTAGTAAAGGGGTTTTGGTCTAAAAAAAATCAAAAAAATTAAGCTTCCAGTACATATCTCCTAATAATTTACTATGGGTCTATTTTTTATTTAGGCCCAAGAAGCAAGAAAAAAAATAATTCTTTTGAAATACAAGAAAAAAACAATCCTGAGCTCTTTTTTACACATCAAATTTTGCTTCCATATACGAAAAAATAGGAAAAAAACAGCCATGCCTTAATTTTCATGCATTTTCCGAACTTCGATGTAATTATTTATTTGTTTTAAATTCCATAACATTCGATAATCATCATTTTTATCAACTCTTAGAAATCTAAAGAGGAATAATGATAAAAGCTTCAATTATACGAAAAAACAGCCATAATTTTGGAAAATCTCTTTACAATTTTTTTTTCTTTCTTTTCAAAAACTCCAAAACATTGAATAATAAATAGCCTTTAATTTTAAAAAAAATTATTATGCTAACTTTTTTAATAGCTACAATAAGATACAAAGTCACACTTGAACTAAGAGGAAAAAAGGGAAACAATAAAACCTTTCAAAAAATTACTTTCCTAAAATATAGTATTAAGGATAACTATTTCTCAACAGGCTTAAGTCGACCAGACGATATTAAATCAGTGCTTTGCCCCATTTTTTCAGTGGACCGTTAACCCATTGACAGTATCTTTCAGACTTTTTTTTCTCAAAATTAAATTCCCCAAAATGCATTTTATCATAAAATATTGCGGTCGTTTCTTTTTTTCCATCTCTGTATATGGAGCTAAACAAGTAGGAAAGAGCGTGAGTATATTTAGCATATTTTGAGAAATACAATTAAATAGGAAGCAATGTTTTCTCGATATTCTTTGCATACGATTCATTGCCTCATTCCAGTATCAGACAGGCATTTTTCCCGACCCAATTTATGGTCTTAATATTTTCAGACTCGAGATATTTAGAAATCTCCACCTGAAGATTTGGTCCTACAAGGAGTGAAGGATGAAAAAATCTTGGGAACGAAACGGATATCAATCGAGCTGCGCATGAAACATGGTTAGAGGTATCGAGAGGGGGGAGGGGGGAGATAGACGATTGAATATGGAATTAGAGAAATAATAACTCGCTAGACATCTGGAACCTTAAGATACTTCACCCAACATGAATGTAATAATAGATATATGCGAGAACACAAATTTTAGACAAGTGGTTTTCAACATTCTTATTCTAGAGGCACCCACAAGTTAGTGGCGCGGATAGCCGTCAGAGGAGGAGGGGGGGTCTCTCTATACTAGGCCACTTTTTTTCCGACCAAGCTCCCTTTAGGAACAAAATAATAAAATGACTAATGCGAATGGATACCTGGCTGAGTAAAAATATATACTCGTGTGTGTGTGTGTGCGTGCACATATTCTATATATATATATATATATATATATATATATATATATATATATATATATATATATATATACATATACATATACATATATATGCCAAGTCATATTTAATTTAACTTGTAGTACTTTCTACTGATATTTTGTAATTGGTCACCTTTAAAATAATGTCTTGTTGGCCTTTTCAAGTTTTCTTCATACATATTAACTTTGTAAACTTATTCTAGCCTGAAGCTGAAAACTTGTAGTTTTTGAAACATAGTGAAAAATTAAAAGATTCTACATCCGTTTCTCGTGGCTCTGGGATTTATCCTCAATATTAAATGGAGGCTTCACGGCCGAGCTCCATATGGATATATATATATACACACACACACACACATTATATATATATATATATATATATATATATATATATATATATATATATATATATATATATATATATATATATATATATATATATATATATATATATATATATATATATATATATATATATATATATATATATATATACATATACATATATACATATACATATATACATATACATATATATACATATATACATATATATACATATATATACATATATATACATATATATACATATATATACATATATATACATATATATACATACATATATATACATATATATATATATATATATATATATATATACATATATATACATATATATACATATATATACATATATATATACATACATATATATACATATATATATATATACATATACATATACATATACATATACATATATATATACATATATTTATATATATACATATATTTATATATATACATATATTTATATATATACATATATTTATATATATACATATATTTATATATATACATATATTTATATATATACATATATTTATATATATACATATATTTATATATATACATATATATATATATACATATATATATATATACATATATATATATATATATATATATATATATATATATATATATATATATATATATACACATATATACACACATATATATATATATATATACATATACATATATGTATTATATATATATATATATATATATATATGTATTATATATATATATATATATGTATTATATATATATATATATATATGTATTATATATATATATATATATATATATATATATATATATATATATATACATATAGCCATAAGTAACACTTAACTTTCTATAACCTCCCATGCCTCTACAATGAAAGATTGGAACAAAAAATAGTCATTCGATTTAGTCAGTCTGCTGTCAAGCAAAATTTTGGTTATACCCAGCAACATATCCGCCTAAATTTAACTAAAATACGGAAAACGCTTTCTCAATCATACACTATATCCCTCTTGTCGTTTTTCATACTTCGTCCCAAGTTGGCGACAATCTGCAACTTTCAAACTAAAATTAAACCGAAACCTTACTCGGACAACTCTATGGCTTTGGGACATCCTTTTAAAGTAGTTTCCTCTTATAAATGATTTATAGTCATAAGGATAAAATAAACTTGTCATTAAACTTCCTTAGCCTGTTAAATGAACAAATCAAGCCAAACAATTCTAAATATTATCTCCCATACTTTCATAATGAATGGGCCGTGTGTTCAAGTGATTTGCCTATCTCTGATGTATCCCAAATGCTCGTGTTTTGACTGGGAGATAAATTCTGTAATCATGTCAATATCATGTTTATAAACACAAGTACACGTGACAGGAAACTACGAGAAACGATATTTTGGGGAAACATTTTCCGGCACCATTTTCCGGACCCGGGAGTTTTGCAATTGGTGTGGTGGATAAGTCTAGCCTGAGAATCAAAAAGTGCCGAGGAGAAGGGGTGAAATCCTGAAACTCTGACCTTTATAAGCTGTTTCCTAATGTTAAATGAACAATTAAAAAGTTTTAAGCCGAATTAAAATAACTATTCGTGTATTGCTAACGTTTAAAAAAGATGGCCATTTCGGCCTACAGCTGCACAACCCTTTTGACGAGAACAAAGCCTATATTTTTCTTGGATTTTAAGCGCAATACCAAAGGGAACATCTCCCACTGAAAGTTTGCAAGGAAATATAGAGAAAGTGGTTAAAATAGGGGAAGTTACAATATATGCAAGATATAGAGCCGCAGATCCTCACCCAGGCATTGGGGCCGAAATAGAGAGGGGAAGGGGGAACAGGGGAAAAGGGGGCGGAGATTGTAGATATGTTAAAACACACCAGCCCAACCTAAGACATGGAGTGGCGAACCAACCGCCCCGACCCCTATACTGGGATATTAGCCGCCGGCCAAGAAAATAGGGGAGAAGTTTGTAAAAAAAGTAGCGACCAAAGGAAAAAATGGAAATATCTAGAAGATATATAAAGCTCGGGTAGTATCAATATAATTCGAGTATCGAGGGCAATGAGCCCAGCTACCAGATGTGTGTACACGGGGTAACCCCCCACCCACGACCCAATTGCGTGCGAGCAAGCCTGTATAAACTGTATATTTGGTTATATACTCTTATTTACTAGCCATAGGCCAAAAGGGGTCGTATTGTTTATGCCGATGAGATCAAACAGATCTGGAGAACGAACAAATTTGCACCATGGGAACGTCTATTTTAAGAAAACAAATTAAAGAGTCATCGAGCAATAAATAGTCTTGCTTAGAATTTCAGACGAACCGCATCTAGCCATCATAATAATGCCGCAAATAACTTGCTCTCTACCAAGAGCAAAATGAAAGGCTTTATTGGACACAGATATTCGTCCTGTCCTCCCAATCATGGCCCTCTTTCTAGCGATGTTGTCTTCAAGTTTGAACAAGGCCCTGCGTGGAGGTAATTGGGAATTATTGTTCTCCGAGGATCACAAAAACCCATGAAGAGGCGGCTGAGAAATTCGGTTTTATTAGTATATGTCAAAAGCACGTTCCGCCCAGTAGACGGCTACCAACGGATATGAAATGCCACAGGAGAGGAAAATAATCTTGTATTTCATTTAGTACAAAATGACCAAAATCTTTAAAATAGCCACTGTAATTCTACATCATCGCTCTGTAGTGTTAAGATCTGTCACCGCATATAATACAAAAAGAGGAAAAGTCCAAATAACAAGCATGTGACGTGGAATTTTCCTATTTTATAAAACGGCAACACACCGCCACGCATGTGGCAGTCGACGCACGTCTGAAAAGATAAAAGGAGCAAAACACTCTCCTTTTCGGGCCTAATTAAAATCACTTGGACGCAGTGACGGACTAAAGATGAATGCTCGATACTTCATAAACACCAAGAATATAACGCTTTTCTCCTTCTTCCTTAAATCTGAGTGGAACAGTAAATCAATTATAAAAACGGATCAATTTCAATCGCTTCAAATTGACATACCGGGGTTTTAAAAAGTTATGTTACACTCGGGTTTTTGAACTTTCGAGAGGTCTACTTGTTTGATAGAAAAAGTTCCGTAAAACAAACTTAATGTTCTACTTTTCCAGCAAGTGTCATTAGAACGTCTTTTTTTCCATTTTGTGCAGGTGTGTCGAGATGGAAGTCAAAAGAAAAAAGATCTCTGCTCTCCTGCACGCGGACCACAAGTCCGACATCGCCAAGGAGAGACTCAAAAACAGAGAAGACACCAAAGATCGACCTCGTTCAGGCAGACTTTAAGTTGTCAACCGTTCGGCTGTGAGAAAGGCCTTCGAAAGTGCTCTGAAGCTCAAAATGACTGAGCTCGCGTAGAACAAACATCTCGGTGGCCACGGTGTCTAGGGACGTCAAGGAGGAGGGCGGAAGGCTCGAGGTTCGTGGAAAGGTCTCTCTCTGCTCACCGACTGTATACGAGAACAACGTCGGGTGTGCTGTCGTCGACTTCTCAACGACTTGAAGAGTCATGACAATCGAATTCTCTTTTTTTTTCTAATGAAGAAACATTGACAGTCGATCCGGTCATCAACAAGCAGAACGACCGCGTGGTAAGCTTCGGCCAGGACGTTTCCGAGGTCGGGTGCGTGTCCAGGACCAAGCACTCGGCCTCTGTAATGATGCCCGGTGTTGTGGCTTCGAGTGGCGTGAAGATGCCTCCAGTGTGGTTCGCACAGAGAGAAGGGTGTACCGAAGGCGCAATAGGAAATATACGCGAGAAGTAAATTGATGTAGGCCAATGAAAAACTCCGTTAGCTCTGCGATGAAAGAACGATGAGTGAGAGGGGTGGGTAACAAAGAATAGAGTAGTTTGCCTACTTATAAAAGGTGGGAACGATGCAACACAAATCGAAAGAAGGTGTTGCTCTCATTTCTTCCCATTATCTCGAACACGTTTTCATTAAAGAGGTTGGGGGAGGCATTACCACATACCCAGGTAGTATGCTCTGACTATGTACCTTCCGCACTTTTAATTCATTTCAAACCCAAGGCATTTTTAAAGGTGATACGACATATCATGACCCATTTTTGTTGGGGGGGGAGAGGCGGGGCGCCCATCTAGCCTAATGCTAGGCTATAAAAAAACAAAAGCAAAACAAAAGTAAAACAAAAACAAGAAGGGCCTGGGATTGATCTAGTAGTAGTCTCCCTACAGAGGTTGTTTACCGTTCAAATCCCAAACAGTGGAAAGGACCTTGCCAACCGTGCCACGACGCGGCGGAAGTTCCCCGCGATGTAGTGTACGCAGAAATTACACTATACCTCCTATCTAGGTATAGTTGAACTGCTACTGCCTGAAAGGAGGTATTTAAAGCAAAGAGAAGAACTGAGACTTGCAAGAGTAAGTCGTGCATCCTCGTGCACGGTACCCATTCCCGGGGTGGTGGGGTCGCAAACCCTTATAACTCGGGAGGGTGGGAAGGGGGCACGCGCCCAGCATGGTCTCCCGCAAAAAAATTGCTAACGGGGAACAAGAGAAGACGAGCCTACGTAGCTCACTCCCCCCAGTTGGCTCGGATTCGGCGGCAATTCCATTGAAGGAATAATATACCCCCAGGCCTAGCTAGGAGATGCAGGGAAAAAATGCGAAGTAAAGACCATCAGGGGAATGGTCGTATGCTTCCCGGAGGCAGAACTCTGGGCGCTGTTGGCCGAACAAGCCGCTGTCGCATTCGAGGACTTATCAGGGAAGGTTGGGTTGGCTATGCGAGACACTGCGCCATCCAAGGGCGACTCCAAAGAAGGGTGTGTGGGAGAAGCCACGTTAACCCTAGTTAGACAAAGGAGATGAGTAAACCCCTTCTGCTAGTAGTAGTTCGGAGGGTCTCCTGAAAAATCTCGGGAGGGGGGGGGGGCACATCCTTTCCTGAGGTGTTGTTTGAGGACGGTTCCAAAGACGGCAAAGGTGAAACCCCTTTGAGCACGGGGAGGTGAGAGGAGAGCTCCTCCACGGGTCGAAGGGCTCTGGTGTTACCTTGTCCTCCCGGACGCCAAGGAAGGAGGTCTTTTTTTCTCTTTTTTTTTAAGATCCATCTGAGGACTGCCTACTAAGGTAAAAGTCGTCAGGCGCACACCCAGCCTAATGTTAGGCTAGATAAAAACAAATAATATTTAAATAAAAAAGAGCCAGGGAGGGAGAGGCCGCGCTTACAGGCGGATCTCCATACACCTGCGGTCGCCCACTATTTCCTTCTGTTGTAGCCATGGCTTGAAAAAAAACAAAAAACAGTCGTATTAAATTTATATTATGACCTCACAATTCGTTGAGTAGTTAAAAGAAAATTCTCCCTACGATCATAATTTTTTTTTTTTTTTTTAATTAAGGAGCTATCTGGCGACTGCCGACTTAGGCATTTGTCGCCGTAAACAAACAGCCTAGTTCTAGGCTACTTTAAAAATTAAACAGGAAACAATAAAAAGAAATAACAATAACAATAAAGAAGCAATAACAAAAACAATAACAACAATAACAAACCGGGTTAAATGAAAGGGAGAAGGCCAGCCTCCCCCCAAAAGTCAATAAATCCACTAGTCATGGTGCACGAACTCGTCCCGAGTACAAGGGACAGGCGGTAGCGACCCCGCCCATCCCGGTACCGGGACAGGTATCGTGCGCGAAGATCACCCAGACTGGGACATTCGACAAGAATGTGCCGAACAGTCTGGGGGACGACGCAGTCGTTGCAATAGGGCGAGGGCGAGCGCTCCATCAAGTAGCGATGCGTCACACGAGTGTGTCCGATTCGAAGACGACAGAAAGCAACCTGAAGCCGCCGCAGCATTGGGGGATAGGTCCATGGGAACAGTCGCGGCGCAATGGCACGCAACTTTAAGTTCCCCTCGACCGTCTCCCATCTTCTTTGCCAATCAGTCCGAAGAGCTGCCCGTATTCCTGCCATGTAGTCAGTGTGAGGAGGAGCGAAACGCTAGTCCGGTCGCAGAGAACTCGCGGACTCTTTGGCGCCCTCATCGGCGCGCTCATTCCCCGCAATTCCTACATGTCCATGAACCCAGCACAAGATAATCTCGACATCTGCCCGGCTCGCCAAAACCGTGACGTCACGGATTTCGCGAACCAGGGGATGCGGAGATTCCAATGCCCCGAGAGCACTCAGACGCTTTGTGAGTCGCTATAGATCACAATCCGGTCTCCGAACCGGGCACGTCGCGTAATCTCCCGTACCGAGTGGTGTATTGCCACCAGCTCGGCCGTGAAGACAGACGCAGCGCCTGGTAGAGCCCCGCTGACTTCAAACAGAGGGGATACGGCGTGGAAGCCGACCCCCTCTTGGGACTTGGAGCCATCCGTATACACTGGCACGGTACCAGCGTGACACGATGTGTGCTCCAAAAAGGTCGAACGCAATACTCCCGGAGCAGTACAAGCTTTGGGAGCAGAGGCGTGGCGACAAATAGCCAAATGTGGTACCCTCCAGGGTGGCGTCCTGGGCAGAACCAGGGGCGCCACCGGCCCGAGAGCTATATCTAGCTCTCGAAGGAGTTTCCTGGCCCTAAACCCAAAAGGCTTACGGTATGACTGGCGTCTCTCGGCGGCATAGGCACCATCGAGATCAGCTGCGGATGCAGTGAGAGCCGTTGGCGACTGAGGGAGGCGCCAGGCTCGCGCGTACAGGCGAGTGATGCACTGCACGCGGCGCAGAGCGAGTGGCATCTCCCCAGCATCGACCAACAGGCTCTCAATGGGGGAAGTGCGGAAGGCACCGGTCGCAAGGCGAAGGCAAGTGTGGTGGATTGAATCCACCTTCCGCAATAAACGCTCGGCTGCGGATGCATAAAACTCGCATCCGTAGTCGAGCTTCGAGCGAACAAAGGATCGATAAAAAAGTAAGGCGGTAGCCCTATGAGCGCCCCAAGCGCTGAACGTCACGGAACGGAGAATGTCCATGGCGCGGGTACAAGAGATCCTAAGGCTGCGAATATGAGCCTCCCAGGTGAGGCGTCGGTCGAATACAAGACCAAGGAAACGGTGCGACTCAACCACATCCAGGCGCACCCCATTAAGAAACAAATCTGGGTCGGGGTGAAGCCGTGGATGGCGGCAGAAGTGCACCACCTTAGTCTTGGCCAAAGAAAACCGAAACCTGTGCGCTTCGGCAT